>CM017581.2:18666085-18716581 GCA_007844105.2 Rhamnella rubrinervis
GTCATGCATTGTGAAGTGGAAGACAAGCCGTCATGCTTCACTATGGTTTGTCATGCAATACCGAAGTGGAAGACAAGCTTTGTGGTGCTTCACTCACACTGTCACACTTCATCACACTTTTGGCAGATCCAAAGTAAAATTGAATGTGTGGACTGATCTTGATGACAGATGGGTTTCCTTTTGTTGGTGCCACTTGATTTGTTGACTCAGGCCGATTATAGTATTAAATTAAAACACACCTAGAGGGAATAGTTCAAGTTCATGCTTTTCCCAAATGATGATGAAAAGAATTTTGTTTTCTCCATATATAAAATATGTATTTTGTTACTAGCAAACTAGTTTGCTACTAGCAAAATTTGAAATTTTACATGAAACATGTATTTAGTTACTAGTGAACTAGTTTGTTAGTAGGTTTGAAATTTCACATATACTTGGCATTAACAACCAATTTTGATTTGTAATTGGTTCGATTTGTAATTGGTTTGCTTTGTAATTGGTTTTAGATTTGTAATTAAGTGCGATTTTTTTTATAAAAATTATTATAATTGGTTTGATTTGAATAAAACTAAAAGAAGCAAAATAATATTATTATAACATAATATTATAACCTACTACATCACCGATTATAATAACAATACATCACAAACTATATATAACTACTACATATTTATCACAAATATATTTCACCTATTACTTGCATTTAATTATAATTTTGCTAATTACTAACATCCAAAAGCGAGTTACATAATATTCCTTTAAAATCCTTCCACATGGATTGATCATTAAATTTAAAACTTTCCTTCCCTTCCAAGATTCTTCCATAGAGATATTATTCAACTCCATTATGCGCTTCACAAAGGAATGTCATTACTCACGGAACCAACTTCCGCAGTTATGGAAGGATCTAATTCTTAGTACAATATTGACATCGAAGTAAGGTTAAGTCAGGTATCATTTAAGTAATTAGTGAAGTCTTAATTGTCATGCGAATACACACTTCACCATTAGCTAACAACTTCGATAATAACTCATTTCATCACGCCCCATAGAAAACATCCACCATTATACTACATTCATTTTAGTAGCAAACTATGTTAGTAGGTACAAAAGTAACAAAATTTTGAAACTTCATCATTAGCAAAATTTCAAATGTCATGATGAATATACACTTGATAGTAGTGAACAACCCGGTAGTGATGAACATAATCGAGAAAAGATAGTCGGCATAATGGATACACATTTAGATAGTAGCAAACAACTTAAGCGGTGACAAAGTTACTCGTGAGAAAATAGTCTTCACTAGAAAAGGCACTAATGAATACACACTTCGTCGTTAGTGAATAACCGATAATAACACTTCATCATTTACCCCATAAAAAATAACAATTGTGTAATACCACATCCACCTTTGTCTTGCATTCATTTTAGTAGCAACCATGTTAGTAGGTACAAAAGTAACAAAATATTGAATCTTTTATTATTAGTGAAATTTCAAATGTCATGATGAGTACACATTTAGACAATAATGAACAACTTCAATAATGATGAAGTTAGTTAGAAGATAGTCGTCGAGCGAATACACATTTCAACGATGGCGAACAACTTCAGCGTGATAAAGTTAGTCAAAGATAGTCTTCACTAGCAAGTCACTAATGAAGGACAAATTACAATTTCATCATAGATGAAGTTATGCGAAGTATTTCATCATTATTTTTATTGAAAATATCATAAATTAATTCTTTATAGCAAACTAAATTATCCTAAATGCTAAATCATCCAATAAAATTATCAAAAATACTATGAGATAAATAAATTATAAAAAAAAAATCATGATCTAATTTCATTCAGAGATCCAGCACACCCAACATTGGATAAGATTTTCATATCATTATAAATGATTTTCAACCATTCAATACTTGATTTTGTGGTGGATGACTTTAATTTCGTAGTTTGTTATCTGCTCGTGAAATACAACTTGGACATAAAAATCACAAGCTGGTGTTTTCAAATAGAAATTTAATATATTCTTTAATTTGGTTGGATAAAATTTTAATTTTAACTAAAGTTAATCAAAATAATTCAAAACACCCCTAAAGATGACATGGCATTGAAAAACCCTTGATTAGGCTTCAACTTACCAATTCATGAAGCTTTTACATGTTAAGCTTCAACTAAATATTTAAATTATAACTTGATTGAACTCAGAAACAAACAGAAACCTAGCTATGGATTATTAAGATGAAGGTAAAGGTAAAAAAAAAGTGTTCAAAATTAAAGAGGATATAAAATGTTAAATCATTGTCCATTTTTTCAAAATTCGCTAGAAATAAAGCAAAAAAGAAGAAAGAAAAGCTTAAAAATCTATGATCCATGATAGAGATACGAGTCAGTATCCTTATTAAAAAGGAGCAGCAAGAATAAAAATATACTCTATGTATATAATCATAACAACCAAAATCGATTTTCACATAAGTATATTCTTCAAAGACTGGAAATTAGTAAACATCTAGGGATATGCAACCACATCAACAACAACATCCTTTTCTAATTGTGAAACAAAAACCACTGTTGTCCATGGATGAATTGAGTATTTCAACATCGAATTCACAGCAAATACCAAACGAAGAAACATCGCATTGTCAGCCTCTTCAGTGATCACCAGGCAGTGACTTGATAATATCGGAATCACCTAAGCAAAACAATGACAAATGACAAGTCAGCCAAATCTTATATTATCTTTCAATTACATATAATACAACTAATACTCAAATATCAGAATTAACTTTCGTGGCTTTACCAGGATCAATAATGCTCAGGCATGATACGGAAATACTTTCCATGCATGCTGTCCCAAGGTCAACATTGTCTGGACAAACAAAGAGAAGCAATATGAAACATATCCGTATTCAGTTTTAATGGAATTTATGAAATAAAAATTAGTAAAACTATACAATTATTCAAGGTCAAAATGTGATTAGCGTATGTTAACCATCATTTTGGTCAGCAGAATATAGTAGGGGATGAAGATTAATGGAGGATATTTCTAAATTTATCTTTTCCAGTTCCTTGTATGTTCCAAGATCCTAAAGGCTCAAGGACCTCCAAGTTCCATAAAACCAAATATAAATGAGCAAAACATTCAGATAGAGTGGTGATAAACTCAGCAATATTTAATATACTCTACCTCAACAATTTACCATATTATGAATAGAGCACATAGACCATGGAAACATTAAACCAAGATAATGATTAAAGATTTTATAGAACAATAGAAAGAGGGGAACCGGCATGGATTTCCAATGATAACAGTATTATGGAAGCCCACAAGTAGATGAAAAATCTACTGCCCAAAAGGAGATAATGACAAGGCAGGTCATTAAGAAATTCCATTAACAAAACAATGAAAAATAGTCCATAAAGGATGTAAAATTCCAACAAAGATAAGATTTTTTGATTAGGCAGAGAGACTTCATGAAAATAAGGGGAAAGGTAACACACTGAAATTCGACTACTACCAGCTAATATTCCATCAAAGTATGTTCTTTGAATACAAGATATTACAGTTTGGGCACCACCAAAAGATGTAAAATTCTTTAAGCTCATTTGAAGTGGGAATGCTTTAGTTTACCCTCCATTTACTTCAGATGCATCTCAATAATTAACATTTTATTCCCAAATTGGGATACTGTCGTAAATCAAAAAAATATTCTCCGAGCTGAACTTACAAAGTACCCTATAATTGCTTTCGTAATATGACTTTGCAAACCATAAATGCAAAACAACTAATAGAACACAGAAATAGCAGAAGAGGATTTATATTATAAACTACAGCAAAAAAAGCTATAAAAAAAAATGAACCAAGGTAAAAAAATAAAATAAAATAAAATAAAACAATATACATATAAACAAAGCACTTACTTCCATTATAGTGATGAACTCCAATCTTGGAAAGCATTGCATAGTACTCGATTTCGGATTTGCGCAGAGGAGGGCAATTGTTCGAGATTATTATAAGCTTCCCTGCATTTTCACATCATGTTCTAGTTCAAATACGAAACTTTTAATCCCACATAATAATAATAATAAATAAATAAATCAAATAGAAGTCAATAAACTATCCTCAGTAACAGATTTGTACTAGTACATAACAAAAAGTGATAAATACAATATACATACATAGATACATTTAAAAGAGAGATGGAAAGTAAACAGCAGAACCTTTAGAATTACGGAGGGTGCGAAGAACGGTCTTGTAACCGAGTGTACTTTCCGCTCTTCATGACCAGAGCCAGTCTGTTATTAATGCTTTCATGGCTCTTCTTCTGCATTTATGCTCCAAAACGTCAGAAACATATTTTAAAAAAATTACTAACAAAAATGGTAATCGTAAACGTAGAGGAAGATAGATAAGATGACGCACCGTCTTCTTTGTCGTCCCAACCATCGTTTCAGACTAAATTTCTTCTGCTTGCACTCGCGGACTGCGCCGAACAAGGACTCGAGGATTCGCAAATCCCTAGCTATTTCTATTTAGGGTTCATGTACATAGGTCATGTGCATCGCACGTGGTGAAATAATGGGCTATGGGCTCCATTTTTTGTGTTTTTGAATGTTGTCCAAACTCCACTGTACACTTCGAAGCCCGTTTCTATTTCACAAAAATGGTTGGCAATTTAACAAATTGACATTGTTCAGAATTATTATTATTATTTAAAAAAAAGTCATCTAGAATGAAGAGAAATTTATATATAAAAAAAATTAATAAGAGAATATTTTATATATTTTTCATTGTTATATGTTGGGGAATTTGGAAAATAAATCATTTTTTTAAGTACTTTATTTTTTTCCTCTTCTTTCTCGTTGCATTTTTATTTCCTGTTTAAAACAGTATTATCGGTTTATTCTCTAACATATTAATCTATTTTAATAAAGTGGAAATAGAAGGAACAAAGATTAAAAAGTTAAGGGAAAAAAATTACAAATAATTGAAAATCTCCATAAATCAATACTCAATAAATCAATAATCTCAATTAAAAAATATTTTTTTACAATCGGAATCAATGTACTAAATTAATAATGTGATAAGTTTATAAAATAATTATGTAATTTTATGTAAGACTAATTCAATATATAAATTAATAATATCATAATATATGTAACTAATTAATTGTATACAATCTACATAAAAAGCCTTAATAAAATAAAATATGTATCCAATATTATTTATTTCTATCAAGAAAATTAACCCATAAAATAAAACACAATTCGCAACACACACGATGTATAAAGGTTTTACAATGTACCTACATTCTCTCAGCTCCAGTTCTTTAGAGTTCTTTTATCATCAATATTTTGTGATTACAAACTCTCAATACATTCAACAATAGCTTCTCCCATTTCTGTTTAAAAGAAACAATACTCCTCATCTCATTTACATCCATTCCTCGATTAGATTTTCACATAAAAATCTCTCAGAAGAATTATCAAGAAAAATGAGAAAGACACGAAGAAGCCCGCTTCGTAATGTATGGAAACTACTACAATCAAAGAGAGAGAGGTCTTAACCAAAAGCTGGCTGTTTGTAGAATACAATAGCGTAGCTTCATCAAAATAATAACATACACACTAACCAATTGTTTTGCATAAAAATCAAAGCGTAACAACAAAATGATATGAAGGGCCACTTGAATGAACTACCAAAACGGGATATAGTTTTGGCTTAAGTTTAGCGTCTTTTCTTTGTAACAACGTAGAGATGCACGTAAGGGCATGTTTACTTATCATGTGTATTGTTCCTCTTTGTCTTGGCTTCTCTCAAACTTTCATCAAACACCAACCGAATAAATTGATCTTGGATTAATTTCTAACAATTATCCTCCTAATCCAACATAAAAAAAATAGAGACTCTAGAACCTTCGACATTCAATATCTAACTATCTAGTACCAATCTTAAGCAAGTTCTTACAAATGTTGAACTTGCTACTTGATATTTAGGTTCCCATGTCTAAAAGATTCAACTCTATAAATTTTTCCCGACTTAAAAGTTTCATATACAATCATATCTTTAATGAAGTGATATTTGACTTGTATATACTTTGATCTCTCATGAAAATTGAATTTTTACACAAGTGTATTGCTCTACGACTATCTGAATAAATCACCAATTCTTTGTAAAACCTTTAACTCATGCGGTAATCCTTTTATCCAAATTGGTTCCTTAATTTTCTATATAGCTATGTATTGGCCCAGTAGAAGATAAGGCTACCACTGATTGCAATTGTGATTTCCAATTTATAGAGCTGCCACACAATGTAAAAACATAAGGTGTAGTGGATCTCCTTTTATTTCATTGCATCCTAGTGTTCTCTACCTGAGTTTTTCATATATATGCTCAAATAAGCAAGATCAGGTCTTGTGCATATCATCATGTATATTACTAACCCCACAACATTAGAATATGGAACATTCATCATATCTTCCTTTTTATGATCAATTTCTGGACATTGCTCTGCAGATAACTTATAGTGTTCACCCAAAGGTACATTTACCTCCTTAGCATTTTCCATTGAAAATTTTGACAATAATATCTGTAGATATGAAGCTTGACACAACTTCATTAATGAACTATTCTTGTTCCTTGTTATTGTAATTCCTAAATTTTTTTTTTGTTTCCTCAAGTTCCTTCATATCAAATTCAGACTTAAGTATGTCCTTAATTTTCTGAATTTCTTTGAAATTCAGTCCTGCAAGCAACATATCATTTACATATAGAAGTAGGTAGATAGCTTTCTCACTACTTCTATCTTTGAAATAAAGAGAACTATCATAATTGCTTACTGAGCAGATTGGACCCCAATGTTTCAAAACATTTGTACCACTATTGGGGATTGCTTGATCCATAAAGTGATTTCTTTGCAAACACACTAGCTCACAATCCTTCCTTTTTACTTGAAACCTTGGGTTTAGTTATATGAATTATTTCCTCAAATTCACCATATAGGAAGGCAATTTTCACATTTAACTGCTCCAAATTCCAATTAAATTGTACAACCATGCCAAAACAATTCGATTGTTATATATTTTACCATTGGAAAGAAGATCTCATTGTAGTCTATGCCCTTCACTTGAGTGAATGTTTTGCCTTAGCCTAGCCTTGAGCCTCTTTGGTTACGTACTTGTCGACTTCCTTTGCTCGTAAATCCATTTACAATCCACAATTCTAGACGTAGGATAGGAACCAAATCCTAAGTTTTAATCTGATAAAGTGAGTGAATCTCTTCCATCATTACTCCTTGGCACTACTTAGAATATTTGCACTTCATAGCTTCACTATAATTTCTTGGTTCTCCATCTGTAAGCTCTTGGTAAGTCACCAAAGCATAAGCTATGACATTAGTATAACTATATATGGGATTAGGCTTTATAGTTCTCTTCGCTCTATCTCACGTGAGCAAATAACTAGGGCTCATAGCAACACTTTGTGTGACTCTTTGATTTCCTCTCCTGATAGTTTATGGCTACTCAATTTTATTGTCAGATTCATCATCAGACTAAATTGGAATGATTTTGTCTGTAATCATATATAATTTGTTATTGATCAAGAGCAACTACATTTGTGTTTTCATCTTGAATCGCCTCCACCTTGATTTATAACTCATTTGTTTATTGGCTTTTTGCAACTTCAGTACCTACTGATGTTAATTCTCTACAAGACATACAAATTTCATTAAATATAATATCTTTATTGATTATTACTTTAAAGCCATTTCCTTTAACCTATAACATGTACCCTTTCACTCCCTCAAGGTAACCAATGAAAACACATCTAACATACCTAGGTTCTAACTTGCCCTAAGTTTGGTGTGCATATGTTGCACAACCAAACACTCTCAACCTATTGTAATCAAATATTTTTGCAGACCAAACAAACTTAGGAGGTTTAAAATCAATTTTAGTAGAAGGTGATGAATTCACCAAATAATTTCTTGTCATAGACTTCTCCTAAAACACATTTGGCAACCTAGATGACCTGACCATGCACCTCACTTTGTTTAATAGGGTTTTGTTCATTCTCTTGGCAACCTCATTTTGTTGTAGTATGTGCTTAATAGTCTCATAATCTCATCATCCTTACAAAATTTGTCAAACTCAAAATTACAAAATTCAAGGCCATTATCAATTCTAAGTGCTTTCACCTTTCTATTTGTTTGATTTTCAACGATAACTTTCCTTATTTAAACTTTGTAAAAGCATCACTCTTTTGTTTCAATAAAAGATCCAATCTTTCTTGAGCAGTCATCAACTATAAAGTACTTATTTACACTCTATATTTGAACCTTTGCAGTCCCCTACAGATCAATATATACATAATCCAAAATATTTTATGATTTGTGTGTGCTTAGATTAAAACTAAGTCTATGTTGTTTACCTAAAATGTAATTTTCATAGAATTCAATTTGACTCACCACATCCTTACCAAATACATTTTGCTTGTCAAGATAATAAATCCATTTTTGACTTATGTGTCCTAGTCTCTTTTGTCATAGCATAGTCTAATCATCAAGTTTATTTGCAGCCACAGATGCTGTAGTAGGTGTTGTCATAGTTTTACTAAGTAAGATATGAAGGCCATTCCTTTTAATACCCTTCATGGTAACAAATTATCCTTTAGTGATCTTCATAGTGTCATTTTCAATTTTACGAGAGTAACCTAATTCATCAAACACACAGAGTGTAACACTCCTTACGACCTAGGTTTAGAGTAAGGTGTAGCTACCATTTTTAATTTTTTCCTTTATTTTCAAATAAGTATTCAAAACCGCTTTGAAACTAACACAATTTCAGACAATGCCAAAACTAGTATTAAAAACCTTTTTTTTATTTTTTAAGACCATTTTATCAAACCACAACCACTATTAACAAAATAAATAAGTATTGTAGAAATACTCATACTTTCACCATAATAGAAAAGAATTTAATAAAATATAGAGCATCTAGCCCGAAATATAATAAAAAGAAAATTCGAAAGAACATTGAACACTACTGCGCCTCTCCAAGTCTCACACCGCCACCAATCCCTACATTTGGGTTTTGGATTTACTTACCATACAAGGCAAACAACTGAGTGAAAACACTCAGTATACAATCATATACATATGTCAATGCCATGTTATATAGTGTACAACTATATATCTCAAATCATCATTTTTCCCTCTTTATTTCCAATCGAATAGCCTACTCTCTTTCTACGTTTCGTACACGAAACACCACGTCTCTGTTGGTATGCGAATGAACCACCGTTCAAGGTGACCTATCGCAATGTGTGGTTAGTGATTTACAGAGCTACTAAAAACAAAGTTTGAAACTATGCACCTCATCATGCAACCATTTTGAAAACACAAACCCTTAAGAAAATTCTTTTTATTTCATATAAAATAATAAATTTCATGAATTGCTCTATGCAAATGAATGCTCATGCCACAATGTATAATTACAACCGAACAATGCAATAAAATACATAATTACCAAATTGTCCCATCCAACAACAATGATTATCAAAATGCTCCTACTTAAACCAACGATTTCAAATTTCCAAACACATTGAAAACCATCAAGTATATAAAAAATTACTAAAATACCCCTCAATAGGTATATGACTAATTACTATCCAAATCTCGATTAAATAACAATCCATAATAATTTTCAACTAGATACATATGTACAACCATTCCAGTACATTCATATATAAATATCCATCCATATACGCATTTATAAACATAATTATAAAAACACACACACACACACACACACATATATATATATATATATAAATAAATACATATATAAAAATACACATTCATATACACATATATATACACAAATATATATACATATATTTTATACACATATACATGCACATAAATACAACTTATACATATACATAATTATATACAGAAACACCCATGTATGAAAATACCTATAAGTATATAATAAATTAATTCCTCATTTTAATACATAAATGATTATTTATACATATGCACTTTTACAAAATACACTTATGTATAATTAATAAATACACACATAAAATATATATATTTTGTAAAATATAATTATATTTATAACCATGCAAATACATATATAACTAATTGTATTTGTAAAATAAAATATAAATAATAGTAATTGAATATACATATATATTAATTAAATAAATAAATGATATAATACATACATATAATAAAATAATTTGGAAACTAAAAAGACTATAATACCCCTAATAATTTTAAAAATTTCAATTATGTCCCCAATATGTTAAATGACCAAAATGTCTTTAACCTTTTTAGAAATTTCATTTATGTCCCTTACATAATGACCAAATTACCTTTAACCATTTTTAAAAAATTCTATTTGTATCCCTTCTATACAAAATAATCAATTTACCTTTGAAATTTTTAAAAATACCTAAAATACCCTTTATATGTGAAAAGACCAAAATACCCCTCACATGTAAAATTTTGACATAGTTGCCCTATACATGGCAATCATCAAATTTATCAAGTATAACACCAATTTCATCAAATCATGCTTTAATCCATCAAATTCACATTTTAACTAACAATTTCACAAAACCCTAAATCCTAACAATTGGGTGTTTTGCCATATACTCAATACATATCAAATTAAGAATATGGCGTCAATTCCAGTATGAATCCATCAATTAATCAAGTAAAAATAACCAATTACATGAAAAATTCAAAGAGGAATAGTTGCCTACCTCTCTTCCAAGTAAGAAACTCTCCCTTCCAAGCTATGAAAATCCATACAAGCTTTGCCAAAGAATTCCCCTTGATGGCCGGCCACTAACCTTTGATTTTCACTTAAAAATTATTTGAAATTCTCACTTTTCTCTCTTTAAATTTTTATTTCTCTCTCTAAGATGCAAATGGAAGTGAATACAATTGAGAAGAAAGCGAGGGTGTCGAACCCAGGATAGAAATATCCAATTGGTAATTTAAAATAATAATAAATTAAAGTGAAAAGTAAAAGATATTCAACTATATTATTAAAATAATAAATAGTGAAAGTCAAACTTGGTCAACCTTTGATCAAGGGTAAAATGGGTATAAAAAGTCTCTCAACTCCTCATAGGGTACTCTCGGCCCTCACAAAATGCCCGGAGAATTTAAAAGCTGCTTGTTTCGGTGGAAAAGGAGAAACCGCAATAAAATAAAAAATGCATTTGGAAATCGACAATTTCATAAATAAATACTTAGTTATTACATGGAGAAATCAAATTCAAATTTCTTTATAAGATAGTAACATATCTAACCCTAGTCAAAGTTTTGACAATGCCATCATCTAGCTAAGTTTACACGTTTCTAATGCTTACCACTTGGAAAGCCATACTGTTTCCTAACAAGACTTGATCACCACCAATCTTGGTGTAAAAAAGAAACTAGTTTTGATTTGGACACATGTGAAATATGCATCTAGAATCCAAAACCCATTCTAGACTATTTTTATTCATAAAAATGGTGAACACCTCAGCAATGTCATTTTCAATAATGGCAAATGATAGATCTCCATCACTTTGAGATCTTTCTTTATCTTCCCTTTTCTTCTTATAATAGTCTCTAATATAATGCCCCTCCTTATGGCAATAAAAACACTTTCAACATTATATTTTCAACCTTTGGTTTTAGACTTTGATATTGACTTATTTCTAATCTTGGACCCACTCCAATTGGAACCCTAATTCTAATTTTTAGTTTGGCTTCTGCCTCTAGCCATCATACATTATGCTCTTTCTTTAGACTTACTTTTTAATTTCAGGTCTCTTGACCTAAGAGCACTGACCACTACCTCAGTAGTCAATGAGTCTCTGTCATAGTTGATGGAATTTTTTTCCTCTCTATATGAATCAAGAAAGGAGTTTAATAAAATGATAGTAAAATGATTATCGGTAAATTTTTCATCAAAGTTGGCATGGCTTAAGCAACTTCTATTGAACTCATCCAAATTTGTGTCTAAATCTTTAGTCACATCCATTTTAAAATAAAAAAATTGCACAAGAAGTCTTAATTCGATTCACCTTTCTCAGAACATTATCTAACAAATGCAATATAATGGTGCTAAGAGTAATCTCGTCCATCTCAGCCTTCTTCTCATATGAAGTAGTTGCTGCAAAGGTCTTATCAGTTGCCCTTGTCACCTTCATCTAAACTAGGACAACACACATCTTCTTCCTTTAGAGAATGAAATCCCCATTGCCTTTGAAAATTTCCATTTCAACTTTTATTGCCATCATTGTTTAAATCAAATTAAAACTCAGAAATTCAATAAAGATTGAATCTTGAATATTTAGCACTCAAGACCCTAGAAAGACTAAAATCTAATAGCTTTGATACCAAAATGTCAAGAAAATTAACCCAGAAAACAAAACACAATTCACAGCACACATGAGAGGTTCGATAATGTGCCTACGTCCTCTCAGCTCCAGTTTTTTGGAGAGTCTCTTTTATTATTTGTGTTTGCAGCGATTATAAACTCTCAATACATTCAACAATGGCTTCTCACAATCTATTTCACAAAGAAATAATACTCAACCTTTATCCCATTTACACTCATTCCTCATTTAGATTTTCACACAGAAATTTCTCACACAAAGAATGAATCACCAAGAAAAATGAGAAAGACACACTGGAAAAGCCCATTTCCGTAATGTATGGAAACTCTACAACAATTAAAGAGAAAGAGGTTTTAACCAAAGCTGTTGGTTCTTGTTATAGAAGGTAATAGCATTGACTTCATCAAAATAATAACATATATGCACACTAACTAATTGTTACGCTTAAAAACCAAATAGTAATAACAAAGCCCGATAGAGGCCACTTGAATGAGCGACCAAAACCGAATATAGTTTTGGTGTAAGCTGGCGTCTTTTATTGTAACAATGACGAACACTATACACATAAGGGTATGTGTTCCTTATCATGTCTGCTTGTTCCTCAGGTGTTTTGGCTCTCTAAACTTTCATCAAACACGATACATAATAAATTGATTGTGGCTTAATTTTTAACAATATCTTCTTAAAATTGATGTCAAATTGGCGTATTCTTGAACAATAATGCTTTTGGAAAAAATAATTATTTTTGAAAAAACTTTTCTATAAATATAAAAAATCCTAATAAATTAATGATTAATAATTTATCAATTAATTAATATTTGATAAATTAATAGATTTTTCTTAAATCCCAAAATTATTAATTTATATCAAGGTTTTAGTATTTTCTTGTAGTGTACATTTGGTTTTAATACGAAAATAAAATTGGCAAATATTAATAATGTTTTACCAAAAATCAATTTAGGTCAAATACTTACATGAAGGATAGGCCCATTAAAATCTTGTCAGAGAGCATTTTAAGCGAAACCTAACTTCTGATTATTGGTTTCTTTGGAACAAAATAAAAAGAAAAAATCCTAAAATTTGGATTTCAAGGAATCAATTTCAAAAAATATAAATCCTAAAATTAAAATTCCTAAGTTTATAAAATTTTCAAGTAAAAGCCTAATCTACATGCAGTATGCGGGATGAAAATCGAAAAGAATGAAAAATAATAGCTTTTTGGATAATAGTGAAATGCGAATGGATTGGAGAGTAAAGAGATTGAAGTGAAGTAGCGGTGATGACATTTAATTTGGCAATGGCGACAACATTTAAATGCCAAATCGACAATGATGTTGTCAGTGATGAGAAGGACAAGGAGATGTAGATCAGAGATTTGTGGTGTAAAATTACGTGTGTTTGAAGTGAAAACTAAAGACTTTGTTTTACTTACAAACAATTAAATAAAAAGTTTTAAATAAAAATATTAATTTCTCGATCGGTTTTGATGCTCGTTGGTTTTGAAAATTGAGAACTAAAATTTACCGGCTTCCAACATAGTGCTGATTAGTTGGTGGCGATCATTGGAAAATTCTAATTGGCATGATTAAATAGGTCGATCTTCTTAATTTTTGATGATGATGGACAACATACTTGAACATGATTATCATTAAGCCTTTTTATCTCCAGCTATACAATTGCCATATTCGAGAAGAAATATTATGGAAAGTCGTGTGCTTGACACCTATGAAACTGTGGTAACCGACCGACCAATCGGTGAGTAACTGACATTATCGGTGACCGCCTATCGATCGGCGGTTAACCATAACCGAAGATGAATATTGGTCGGTTTTGATGATGTATTTTCAACATAATGCTTAGAAATCGACCAAGTAGTTTAATTTAATACATAGTCTGATATAGTCATATACACTTTTATAGCTCGATATTCTCCACTCCTCTTTGTCTCATGTACTTTCGATCACTCACTTTCCTTCACAGTTATAAATTAAACAATCATCCTCATCTATCATGCGTCCATTTATGCGTCATTGAGTTTCGATCATTTGTCGCATCTTACATTGTCGAGTTCACCTCTTCTAAAAGCTATCTCTTTCATTCTGACTCTCGTTCTAAGCCCATCACCCTCCTTATTCCTTAATTTTTAAGGTTTGCCTATTGCCTTTTTTTTTCTTCCTTTTCAAATTTGCAAAAATGGAATTCTCTGCAAATTTGGTTAATTTATTAAATTGGGGCTAATTTTAAGGTTTTAAAGTTTTAGGGAATTTTATATCACTGTGTCATTGGGCTTTACTTTTTCCTTTCTTTATTGAATTTTAGATCTCTTTCTTACATGTTTTCCACGATGCGGATCGATGAACGATTCTAGACCTTACAGGTATTTTCTTCCCTAAAATATCTCTTCTTTTCTCTCATCTTTATCTCTCTTTTTTTTTTCCACCACCTTCTGCTCTCTCCTCATTTCCTATTCTCTATTTTTCTTAGATTTGGGACTAGCAGGAAAAAGCTTACTTTTTCATGTTAGTTTTGAGCCATGAAGGTTTTCAAAGTGAGTAACGGTGGCAAATCCAAAAAGTAGAGTGTTGGTACAATCTATCTTACAAAGGTTTAGCTTTCCAAGTTCCTTTCTTTCTTTTTTCCATCATTTGTTTGTGCAAATTTATTTTCAATCATGAACATCATTCAGTCATAGATATAATTCAACCATGGCTAAGAACATTTATTTTTTTTTTAAATTAATTATTTTTTGGTTAGGTTTGCTCAGATATTAGGTAAGTACGAGTTTTTGAACCCGGGGGGGAGTGTCAAAGATAGAGTTGCTGTCAAAATTATTGAAGAGGTAATGTCCCATGGTGCTTTGCTTATATGTTTTGAGAAAATTTAGTGTAAATGTTGCATATTTTTGAATTTGGGAACGTGTTGCTTCTGTGAATGGCTTTGTTATCTGAATTTGGAACCGTTTTTGTTGGAAAATTCCATCTTATTAATAAAAAAAAATGGTCCTCTAGTCTATCAAAATACAAACACTTATTTTTTTCTTCTATCTCCCACAAAGCATAAAAGATAATTGGGATTGATGTGTGATTAGTAGTAGTAATAACAACAATCTCTAATATTTCTCTTTATCACGAACCTCTCATTACGTGATTCATCCTCTTCCAAAAAAACAGAGCACCAAAAACAAAATGAGAGAGAAAAAGAGAATGAATGACTAATGGGTTACATATAACAAGTGGTTGTAGTTTGTTAAAATATGGTGCTTACTAGACAAAGATATATACACAATACATAAGAAAAAGTATAATAAAGTAGAGAAAAAAGTGAGATATTATGGTGTCAGCTACTTTGCCTATGATTAAGAATTAATTAATACCCCGATACCAAGGAGAATCTCATCATGAATCCTTTTGATTGTGCAGCTATATTAACATCCAATTTAATCCACCGTGGATTCAACCAATCATAAGTTGTTCAATCTATGATCTATATTAGAACATAGATTGGAAACACAAGTGGAAATTTTTAGCTGTTAATTTTTCATTTGTTTATGGTTTGTGCCTAGTACTTTTGAAAATCACATAGAGGTATTAATAAGTTAATGTTGTAAACAAGTTGATAAAGGGAAAAGAAATCATAATCGCCTAATGATTATCTTCAATGTTCATCTCCCTACCTCTCCTTTGATAGTTCAATTTACAAGCATGAAATTATAAATTATCTCCAATGTTCTTTCACCTCATCTATTTAACATTTTTTTTTAGTTTATAATTAATTATTATTAAAAATTAGAATTTCTCTATTGGATTGTTATTGTATGTTAGGTATGTTGCCATTATTGACCATGTGGAAAGAAAAAACCAAATTGGCTATAATTAGCAGCCTTTGTTGAGAGGAGAGGAAGAATTTCTTTAATTTATTGCATCTAAAAAAATCATTTCCTTAGAGAGAGAAATTAGAAAGAGAAAAATTATAGTGTAAGTTAATTTTTCTCTCATTTGTATTTTCTCCTATTTGTGGGTATATTACCAAAATACCCAAATTTGTAATTCCTCTTTGAAATTAGTGGAGTATTCAGCAGTGCTTGATAACATAGATGTAATTTACACCGAACCTCGTAAATATCGATGTTCTTTTCTTGTGTGTTTTTATTTTATATTCAATTGTTATCTGGTTATTGTTCATACGTACAGTATTTAGTATTTGACACTATTCACATATCCAGTATTATTCATGTATACGATACTATTTATTGTGTGACCAATTTTGATTGGGAAATTACCCTATTTCCTCAATAAGTGGTATTATAGCCGAAGGTTCATCCTAGGCGTTTGTTTCACTATTGAACATAATTTGTGCAATATGACGGAAGTATCCTCGGCCAAAGAAGAATCATCATCCTCTAGCAAGTTGGAAATCTCTTTGACCATCATGGCAAAGATAACTATGAATGCAAGGTTTGAGGTAGAGAAGTTCGATGGTACTGGTCATTTTGGCATGTGGCAAGATGAGGTTCTAGAGGCTTTTTTCTAGCAAAGTCTAGACATTATATTTGAAGTAAAGAAGCCTGATGGTTTTGATGAAAATGACTAGAAAAACATCAATCGCTTAACATGTGGTACAATTAGTTCTTTCTCAGGGCAGTACACATTCATGAAGGGCATACGCAAGCAAATACGAAGCATTGGACAACAAGTTTATGAAGAAGAGCATTTAGAATCGGCTCTATTTGAAAAAGAAGTTGTTTCGCTTTGAATATTATACATATACCACTATAAACAACCACATTACTATTTTCAATTAATTAGTAGCAGATTTGTAAAATTTAGATGAAACTTTCAAAGATAGGGATTTATATTTGATGTTGTTGGCTTTATTTCCAGAAGAATTTGATCATTTAATTACCACCTTATTACATGGCCAAGATAAAGTGTTTTTAGATGATGTGTGTACAACTTTGTATAGTTATGAAGCTAGAAAGAAAGACAAAAAAGAAAGATTGTTCGAAATTGCAGAAAAAATGCTACTTCAGATGTATGTGTGCGAAGGTCTTGATGATGATGATATTGCACTAGTTGGTTCATGTTCGACACGTCATTCAGACGAATAGTTTATGGATTTCGGATGTACATTCCATATGTGTCACATCAAGGAGTGGTTTGTCAAATTTGAGGAGCTCGATGGTAGAGTTGTTTACATGGACAACGATAGCTTATGTAAAATACTTGGGATTGGTTCAATCCGACTGAGAAATCATGATGGATCAACTAGAGTGTTGACAGATGTTCGGCATGTACCAAATATGAAGAAGAATCTCATCTTTTTAGGAGTCTTGGAATCAAAGGGCTTCACTATGTTAATATGAGATGGAATTCTGAAAGTTACAAGTGATGCTCTCTTGGCAATGAAAGGAGTGCAACAGAATAATTTTTACTATTATCAAGAAAGTACAATTATTGGATCAGCAGCAGTAGCTTCTGGTAGGAATAATCATGGAGAAACTACCAAGTTATAGCATATGCACTTGGGACATCCTGGTGAAAAGGTTTTGCAGACGCTGGTGAAGTAAGGCTTGTTAAAAGATACAAAAACTAGAAAGTTGAATTTTTGTGAGCATTGTTTTATGGGGAAGAAAACAAGAGTTAAATTTGGCACTGTAATCCACAATATGAAAGATATTTTAGACTACATTCACTCTGATGTGTGAGGACCGACAAAGACTCCGTTAATGAGTGGTAAGCATTATTTTGTTACTTTTGTTGATGACATCTCCAAGAGAGTTTAAGTGTATCTCATGAAGACGAAAGATGAAATATTGAGAATTTTTCTACAGTGGAAAAAGATGATCGAGACATAGACTGACAGAAAGATCAAGCAAATCAGATCAGACAATGAGACTAAGTACAAAAATGACCCGTTTATGAAAGTCTGTCTAATGAAAATATTGTGCAGCACTTCACGGTCAGAAATACACCATAGTTGAATAGGGTGACAGAATGCATGAATCAGACTCTGATGGAGAAGGTTTGATGTATATTATCCAATGCTAGGTTGGGCAGATAATTTTGGGCTGAGGTTTTGATGTATGCGTGCCATTTGCTGGAATTGAAGGTAAGACACCTATGGAGGTATGGTCTGAAAAACCTGCTAAAAATTGTGACTTTTTATATGTATTTGGTTTTACTGTATATTATCATATAAGAGAGTCTAAGTTGGACCCTAGAGTAAAGAAAACACTTTTATGAGTATTACTTCTGGGTTAAGAGATACTGTCTTTGGAATTCTGATGATAGAAAAATAATCTTTAATAGAGATGTTATATTTGATGAGTCTGCTATATTAAAGAAGGTGACAGAAAAGATCAATGAAGCTTAATAGTAGGTGGAGCAAGTTCAGAAACATGTGGAGTTTGAGAAGATTACTACTTGTCGTGATGAAAACAAAAGTTCTCCATGAGAGGAGAGTTTTGATGAAGAGGTATTAACCCGAACCTCCACGATGTAGAGATCGATTGTAGTTGATAGGCGCGGCGATAGAATATTAATATACACGCTTGAAGGGTATGGTGACCTACCTACCCATCTAAAATCACGGTAGCTTATGCACTACCGATTGTAGATGATGGTGTTCCTTCTACTTATCAAAAAGCAATTAGAGGTCCAGAGGTCGACAAGTAGAAGAAAGGTATGGATGAAGAAATGTAGTCGCTTCAAAAGAATAAGATGTGGAAGCTGGCTTAACTACCGAAAGATAAAAAGGCAATTGGGTGCAAGTGGGTATTTGCAAAGAAAGAAGGATTTTCTGACAAGAATGAGATTCACTACAAAGCAAGGTTGGTGGCTAAAGACTATGCTCAAAAGGAAGGCATTGAATATAATGAAGTATTTTCTCCAGTTGTAAAACATTCATCTATTAGAATTTTATTAGCTTTAGTAGCACAGTTTAATTTGGAACTAGTTCAATTGGATGTGAAAATAACATTTCTACATGGTAACCTAGAAGAGAAAATCTACATGACTCAACCTGCTGGATTTAAGGTTGCTAGAAAAGAAAATTGAGTTTGCAAATTAGAAAAATCACTGTATGGATTGAAACAATCCTCGAGGCAATGATACAAGCGATTTGATCATTTATGTTGACAAAAAAATACACTAGAAGTAAACATGACCATTGTGTGTATTTTGAGAAGCTACAAGATGGTTCTTTCATTTATTTACTGTTGTATGTTGATGGTATATTAATTGCATCGAATAGTCTGATAGAAATCAATATACTAAAAGTTCAGTTGAATCAAGAGATCGAGATGAAAGATTTGGGAGAAGCCAAGAAGATTCTCGGCATGGAGATAAGTAGAGACATAAAAGGGGGCAAGGTTGCTTTGTCACAAAGATAATATTTGAAGAAGGTACTGTAACATTTTGGTATGGATGACAAGAAAACCTATAAGTACTCCTTCCTCCTCGTTTTGAAGCTCGGTTCTGATTATCTCTAAGAATGATCGAGGCGAAAGTATATGGAAAAGGTTTCATATGCAAATGCAGTTGGTAGCTTGATGTATGCAATGATGTGCACGAGACTTGACACTTCATAAACAGTTGGAGCTATGAGCAAGTGTATGTATAATCTTGGCAAAAGACATTGGGAAGCTATGAAATGGATTCTGCGGTATATAATTAATACTGTAGATGTTAGATTGGTGTTTAAGCAGGATGATACTATTGTTGAATCTGATTGGATATTGTGATTACGTATGTAAGTGATTTGGATAAGCATCATCTGGCTGATTATGTGTTTACATTAGCAAAAGCGATGAATTGGAAGTCACTTCTGATCGATGTTAGCTTTGTCCATTACTGAGATCACGAGTATATGGTAGTGATAGAGGCTATAAAGGAAGCAATTTAGCTTCAAGGGTTAATTGAATATGTGAGTGTTGGTCAGAAGCACATTTCAGTGTATTGTGACAGTATGAGTGCTATTCATTTAGCAAAGAACCAAGTTTATCATGGAAGAACAAAGCACATCGACGTTCGTTATCATTTTGTGTGGGAGATCATCGAAGAAGAAGAAATTCTACTTTAGAAAATCAAGATGGAAGATAACCCTCCATATAAGCTAACTAAGGTAGTGACAATGATTAAGTTTAAACATTATTTGGACTTAATCAATATCCTGAAAATTTGAATTGGCGCCAACAGATACATTTGAAGGCACTGCAAGATTCATTTTTGTTAAAAGGGCATCAAAGTAGAGATTTGTTAGGTGTGCCGCCGTTATTGACCATGTGGAAAGAAAAAACCATATTGGCTACAATTAGCAACCTTTGTTGAAAGGAGAGGAAGAATGCGGTGCACCCACGTATAGAGAAAAAAGATAAGGGGGAGGCTCTCCTATAAATAGTTCCCTTCTTTAGTTTATTGCATCTAAAAATATCCTTTTCTCAGAGAGAGAAAAATTGTAGTATGAGTTAATTTTTCTCTCATTTATATTTTTGCCTATTTGTGGGTATATTGCCAAAATATCTAAATTTGCAATCTCTCTTTGAAACTAGTGCAGTAGTTTGCAGTGTCCGAGGACGTAGGTGTAATTTATACTAAACTTCATAAATACCGGTGTTCTTTTCTTGTGTATTTTTATTTTATATTCAATTGTTGTTAGGTTATTGGTCATACGTATAGTATTTGGTATTCAATACTATTCACATATACAATACTATTCACGGATATGGTACTATTCATTGTGTGATTGATTTTGATGGAAAATTACTCGATTTCCCCAACATTGTACATTCCATCATCTTCAAAAACCATGCATGTACACAAAATGAATGCTAAATTAAGTGTACAGTACGTAGGTGCTTAATTCATTACTTTATCATATTAATGGACATCCATAAGTGTTATCAACTAGTGTAAATCTTACAACAGAAGTAACAGCTATGTGACATTTGTTTGAAGCTGAGGTTATATTGAACTAGCATCAACAGCTAGGAGAAACATTTACAAAATATTTGTCAAGCTATGGGTTTAAGTCTAGCCTTCGAGGTAACATTCTAAGACATCATTCTACGTTTGTTGTTAAACTTATACTTCTATTTTATAATGACTTGCATAATTATTATTTAGTGAATAATTGTCTAAATGGTAGTCTGTCATGGTTTATGTTATTATTATTATTATTTTTATTTTTTTAAAACTTGAAAAGATCACTTTTCTTTAATACCATTCAATGATCCTAAAATGTTGGTTGCTTTTATTTTTATTTTGGATTGAATTTGACATTGTAAATGAATGTTGATAATGATCAATTAATTCCTTCAAAAGCTCTAAATGTATCTGCCTCTATTTCTTCTACCTCAACTCCCACATCAAATTTTGATTTACCACCTCGCCCTTAAACTACATGTGGATCTAATGTACCACATGTACTATCATTGGTTTCTTTTTTTTTAAAGAATCCGAAACACTATCTCTTACTACTACTATAAAGATAAAGGAAAAGAGACATAGGTAAGTTTCGGAAGTTTGGGAGCATTTCACAAAGGTAGAAGTAGAAGGGAAACCTAAAACTTTTTGTAATTATTGTGGTAGGAATTATGCAAGTGATACAAAAAAGAATGGAACTAGTAGCTTGCGCCACCATTTAACCACATGTAAATTATATTTGAGGATTTTTTAGGATCATAACTAAAAGGTTCTTAGCTTTAAGAGTAAAAAGGATGATGAATGTGCCGGTCTTGTGGCTAAGGCATTTAATAAAGAAGCATCTAGAGCCCTACTTACTAAGATGATAATTAAGAATAAGTTACCATTTACTTTTGTGGAGGGGAATGAGTTTAGAAAGTTTTGTGCAGAGCTTTATCCAAAATTTGATCTACCGTCTCGAACAACTATTGCAAGAGATGTGTATCAACTCTACTTGGATAAAAAGGAGAAGTTAAGAAATTATTTTATGAAAAATAACACTATGGTTATCCTCACTATGGACACATGAACATTAATTCAAAATATTAATTATATGGTGCTCACCGCTCACTTTATTGATAATGATTGGAAGCTTTAAAATAAGATATTGAATTTTTGTCAAATTTTCAATCATCATTAATTATGGATTGTTTGATTAAATGGCGTATTGGGAAGATTTTTACTATTACTATAGACATTGCCAAAACAAATGATTTTGCTATGGCTTACTTGAAGAAAAGGTTGAAAGGTTAGAAAAAAGGATGTGTCTTGGATAGTGAGTTTCTTTACTTGCTTTGTTGTGTTTATATAATTAATTTGATAGTGATGCATGGATTGAAGGAATTAAAAAACTCAATTGAACTAATTTGGAGAGCAATGAAATATGTGAGGTCTTCTCCCCTTAGGTTAAAAGAGCTCAAGACTTATGTTGAGAAAGAGCAAATAGAGTATAAGAAACTTTTGTATTTGGATGTACCTATAAGATGGAATTCCACTTACTTGATGTTGGAGTCTGCTTGCAAATTTGAAAAAGTTTTTTATAGCTTGGATGAGAAGGATGAGGAATATGTAGATTATTTTAAAGATTATACTTTTATGCCTCATCATGAAGATTGAAAAAAAACCCATGTATTTATTTAAATTTTGAAGACTTTTTATGAGGTGACACTTTCATTTAGCTCCTTATTGAATATGTCTTCTAACTTGTTTTTTTGGTGAATTTGTAAAGATAGTGAAGGAATTAGTGGAAGGGATAATGAATGAGGATAAATTGTTAAACGAAATGGCTTAGAGTATGAATATA
The DNA here is from genome assembly GCA_007844105.2 of Rhamnella rubrinervis. Taxonomy (NCBI): domain Eukaryota; kingdom Viridiplantae; phylum Streptophyta; class Magnoliopsida; order Rosales; family Rhamnaceae; genus Rhamnella; species Rhamnella rubrinervis. The sequence continues at coordinate 18,689,253 of CM017581.2, forward strand.
AAGCGTAATAAATATTGGGGATCAATTGACAAAATTAATATGTTATTATTTGTTGCTCAAGTTCTTGATCCCCAATTCAAATTTGCTTTCATTGAACATGCTGTTAATGACTTATATGGTGAAAGCGCTCATAGTGTAGTTATGAGAGAAATGAAGAATACACTAAATAGGTTGTATGAGTTTTATAGTAATTCAACTTCTTCTCCTAGCTCTCAAGTCAATCTTCAAGTTTAATCAACTTCTTCTAGTGACGATGGTGGTGTTACATCCCAAAAGGGTTATATGTGAAATTTTATGAGGAAGAAAACTTCAAGTGGCTATCAAAATAAAAGTGATATTAATAGATATTTATTATAGTCGGATGAGGATTTGAAAAATCCAAATTTCAATGTGCTGGATTGATGGAGATGGAATGAGAATAAATAGAAGATTTTATCTTTAATTGCTCAGGATATTTTTGCTATTCCATTATCTACTATTACTTCGGAGTCGGCTTTTAGCACCGGGGGGCTAATTTTAGATCCATATAGAAGTTTTCTAACTCCAAAAATGGTAAAAGCATTAATATGTTCTCAAATACCATTTCTATCAACGGAAATCCAAAATGAATGAATTTGAAAGATTAAAAGAAAGAATCCAGCAACATTTAAAGGCCTGAAAGAATCGGCTTTTGCCCAAAGTAGGGAAGTAATTCTTATTGAGTCAGTTATTCAAGCAGTCTACATTATGTCAACTTTCAAAGTTCCTACTTCAGTGTGTAAAGATTTGGATTTTGTTACTAAAAGATTTTGGTGGGGAGTTCGCCCAAGGAAACAATGTTATTTGGCTCTAAAAACTTAGAAGGAAGTGTGCAAACTGAAGAATTTTGGAGCCTTGAGGTTTAGATTGTCCAAAGACTTAAATATAGTCCTCCTATCTAAACTTCCATGGAAACTAGCCTCGGGGAAAAAAAATCCTCCGGATAGAGCTATTAGCTGCTAAATATCTAAAAGGAGAACAACCTAAAAATGGGTACTTCGAATGTTTGGAGGGAATTTGCAAAATCAAGAGACTATTTGACTAAAAATGCAAGGTTTTAGATTGGAGACGGAAGCAATATAAGCTTGAAAGACCCTTAGGTGCTGGGGCTAACACATTCTAAACCAACGTTTAGAGAAGAAGTGAGTGTGCCTTCCAATATGAAAGTGAGAGGGCTTAAGAGGATGGATTCAGATGATCGGCATGAGGAAGTGGTTAAGATAAACACATATTGATTGGAAACAATACTAGAATTTTTTTTTCAGTCAAGAAATGTTACTTAGCTTCCTAATATAACAACACTGAAGTGGTTGGAAATGGTATTTGGGATAAATTTTGGAAGGTAAAGTTCCTTGACAAGGTCAAATTGTTCTTACAAAGATTATTGGCTAGAGTACTTCCTCTAAACCAAGTTATATATCAAAAAACTTAAAATGGGTTATCTGATTCCCTTTTTGTGGAAAAGAGGAGGAAAGTGTCTTGCATTTATTTAAAAACTATAAAGTAACTAAGGGGCTAACGTTCTTAAGCTTATGGGATTGTCTGCTGGAGGTGTGAAATTTTTCTAATATTTTAGAACTAGTTGGATTCTGTATGGAAAGGAGATACTTATAAATAGATTAGAGAAGGACACTATGACAATTGTTTTGACATTTGTTTTCACTACACATGGAGTTATCAAAATGAAGTAATGCATGTTGAAAAGAGGAAGCTGATGGATTTTCTGTAAGGACGAGCCTACGTTAATAGCTCGGGTAGCTTTTTTTTTTTTAATTAAAATTTTTTCTCTGTATTTTCTACCTATCAGCCCTAATTTTTTAGCCCAATTTCTTTTTTTTTCACCCCCTCCATTTTCCTTTTCATTATCTTAAATCTCCCCGTACTTCCCACTTCCTAGCGACCACAATAATAGCCGTCTACAACCTTAACACAACAGTCAACAATCCTTAAAGATTTCTTGGACCACATTACTATGCTTGCCATGCCAAACTAGAGAAGCATTAAGTATGCTCCTCTTATTGCCATGGTCCATTAGTAATTTTTTTTCTTTTTTTTTTAATTTAGTTTTTTGACATAATTTTTATCAATGCAACTATTATCATCTTTTTCTTCTTCTTTTTTTAATTAATTAGATTTTTGGTTTTCTTTGATTGACTTTGATTTTTTTTTATTAATTAGATTTTTGGTTTACTTTGTTCGTCCTATTGAAGATCTTGTATTTTACTTCTTTTTTTTTCCTTTGTTTATGAAAATTTGTATTTTTAGTAAAAATAATAATTAGAAGGGGTTACTGCTTGGGATAGATGGGAAGGCATCCCACTAGGTTGGCACCCTCTATCTACAGGCGAGACATCCAACTATATTGGCACCCCCACACGAGTGAGAGCAATAAATTTTATTAAATGAAAAAATAATACATTAGTTATATGAATTACAACAGATATAAAAAATCGGAAATGAAATGACACTTACATAGGTTTACAACAAAAGTAAAAAACAAAAGTGAAATAGTGACCGTCGCTGGCCTCATTAAAACCTAAGTAGAGAAAACCAGAATGGAGAAATCTCAATCCGGAAAAGAGTTAGGGACAATGAAGGTACAAACTAGCTACTTTCTAAACCTATAGTTTTCAAAACCATTAACATTTCTATAATGCATCAAAGAATAAGAGTCAGGAAGACCCTACCACCACTAGGCATCTGAAGAAGAAACAGTAACTTCGAAAGAGTATTCGCAACTGTATTTCTTTCCTTGAAGATATGAGAAACCTGGAACTGGATGCTGAAAATATAACAGAGATAGTTTACCCATCTTGCTTTTAAAGCCCAAGGAACCGTGATGTGACGATGACTAAGCAAATTGGCAACGTAAGTTGAATCGTACTCCAACCATAAGTGATCTTATTTGAAGTTTTTGGCGCATTCTATGGCAATAATGACACTTTATAGTTCATTCTCAAAGATGTAGCAAGAATCCAAAGGGACAACAAAGCTACCTTTGTTGAATCCCCTGCTAGTGACGAAGTAACCATCGCATCCGTTGGGACCCGAACAACCGTCAGCTGCGTCATCAGTGTTGACCTTCAACCACATGAATAATCTGAGGAGCCCTAGGCACCGCATCTACAACCCCTAAACTTTTAAATACCAAAAGATCACCAATAGAGTTATGCATTGTACGTTTTTAAAAGCCAGAGTGCGAGCTAATGGAATGAATACATTACAAAATTGCCCTTGATTCCGAACAAACCACATAGTAGAGAAAGCACTCACAATAGCGGTAGTCCATAAGTTGAAGATCTGAGAGATCAGGGAGACAGCCATAGCCTTTTGGAAGAGAGTACCCACCGAATCAGAAACATCTGAGTTAAGGCCAAAAGCAACCCTAGACAATCCCAAATGGCTGCTGCGTAGGGGCAAGTCAAGTAAAGATGAGAAATGATTTGTGAATCCTTACCACAAATTCTGCACTTGGAAGCCATGAGAAAACCGCGCCTAATCAAGACGTCATCCGTAGGAATATGCCCTAAGAGAAGGCGCCAGATGAAAACTAAACGGGCTGAAATGATGAATGTCTTCCATAAGTAATTAGCCTACATCAGAGGAGAAGTTGTCGAAGAAAGATGAGAATAAACATCCTGACAATAAATGGAACCCAAAACAGAATGAACCTAAACTCTCTCATCTGGCATGTCCATCGCAATCGAGACCTCCTTAATGCACGTAGTCAACTAAGAAGAGACCTCACAGAAACTCATCAGAAGTTTCCAAACTCTATCAGAATCAACCAGGTCACCAACTTGAAGACTCAAATTATATAAATCTCCAGAGTTCTGTAATAACTCAATGATAAGTATCCCCAACTAGTTGTCGAACCATAAACAAACTCTGAAATGAACCCCGATAATCCAGATCGTCTCACGTGAAAAAGTAAAATAAAGCTGTCTCAAAGGAGGCTAAATCGAAGAAGCGACATAATACAAAGGGTTTAGCTTCCCTAAAAAATGCGCCTAAAGAAACCGAAAAACAAAGGAATCCTTATTCATCAACTTTCAAGCGAGCTTGCTCAACATTACTTTATTAAAAGTAATTAGGTTTTTTTTTTACCTAAACCCCCTTATTTAGCAGGCCGACAATAGATAGACCTAGAAATCGAGATGGATTTCCGAACCAATAAAGATCCGGTCGATAAGAAATTATGAATAGCCCTGTTAAGAGACTTAAGCAAGCCTACATATCATTTGTAGACCATAAAAGTGTGAACAAACTTGGAGGTAATCACTGAATTTATCAAATGCAACCGACTTGCGAGAGAGAGAGTGCGACCTTTCCAGGCGAGTAAGTACTCTAAAATGCGATCGACGATAGGGCGAAGAATAGCTTGAGTAGGACTGCCTTTAAAAAGGGGAACACCAAGATAGGTAAAGGGAAAAGGCCCATTTTTTATTCCAAAATCCGCCAAAATCTTGGCTTTATGCAAGTGAGAGACACTGAACCAAAATAGATATGAGATTTGTCAAGATTAATAATCTGACTTGATAAAGAGCCAATGAGCCATCGGGATAATCCCATCTAAGTTGGAGAAATTAGTACCCAGAGTCTCATCGTCAGAGAATAAAGATTTATTAATAATTCACGATATGACTCCTAATAGTCGCCTCATCTTAAACATTAACCCCTTGTATCGATAAAGAAGATAAAATGCGTTGAGTTTTGAGGACCCGAAGAAGCGAATGAAAGAATTTAGAGCTACGATCACCCTTCTTCAACCATTTAACACGACACTGATCTCGAAGTATAGTTTCTCTAAAGAGTAGAGTCTCATCAAGCAAAACCTGAGCATCAGCCTCCGCAGTTAATCTCTCCTTAGTGAACCCTTCATTTCCTATAATAGTCTGCATAGCAAGAAGTTTCTCCTGAGCCAAAGTAATTTTGGCATGGATATCACCGAACACATCCCTGTTCCAATCCTGAAAAGTATGCTTCACCTTTTTCAATTTTGCAATAACTTAGATGGAAAGGACTACAGGAACCTCCCAATCCAAATTTTCAGAACAAAGATTTGAAGTCCTTATTGAGCGACCACATGGCTGAAGCTGAAAGGATGCGAGCATTGCCAAGTTTAGAAAAATTCAATGATGGATGATGATGGAATCTTTGCTTGGCTAAAGTACAATAAGAAATGGAATCCTAAACCTCCAAGTAAGACATGTCCAATTTGCTTTGAGCATACTTCATGAGTCCCAGCCCCCAAGTGAAGAAAATTCCATGCGTATCAATAGGTAACAAGCCTATAGCCTCCACCATATTAGAAAGTCGAGCAGGGAAGAGGATCGAAAGACCACCAGACCTCTACATGCTGAGATGAGGTTAAAGTCTTGATAACTACCTATGGGTGATCAATAAAGTTAACAAAATTTTTCAAAACGCGAAAGGTTTTCGACATCCTAGAAAAATACTCTCATGCCTGACAAAAGTACTGCGGACCTTCACCCGGGATATCCACAGGGTAATTTGCTTATCACTGAGCAAAATTCTAGCATCCTTTAAAGAATGAGAAGTAAAAATCCACATGGTGGGCAAGACAGCTGAATTATTAGAAGAAATGAAGTCCATAAGTAAAGAAGACTAAAAAGAATTTGGAATCGTATCAAAGGCAACCACCGGCTCCACCAAGCATAATAAAATGGGGTTATGGCGATGACAAAATGGGTTACCAAAGCCTCTGCAATTTTAATATAGGATATTCATTGATTACCATACTTAGAGACCAGTCGGGCTTGATCGATCTTCTTTGTTGGTTGCTCTTGGCGCTTTTTAGCTATTCTAATTTGGTTGGTTCGACAGACTTTCTTTTAAGCGTGGTCCATGCATTTGGATCCTAATTCAGCCGACTAGTTGGTGACTAGATCCAAGTTTTGTTCTTGGCTCTTAAGTGTCATAGTTGGGTCGTAGAGACTCATAGTTTTATCCATATTGTTCTGACCCCCAGAGGTGGATCCCTTTTGATCTAGAACACATCTACGAAGATCTGTAACAGCCTTGCTTTAGAGGTAGCTCATCATCTAAATCATCAAATGTGTCATTAAAAGGCTGTGGCTGATGTCGAGCGATGAACCACGCCCGTATTTGAGGAAGCGTCGAATACCCTTTCCCCTAGTGTTTTCTTGTGCTGCATGATCCGCCTTTAAATTTGAAGCCGCTATCCCGGTATCAACTCAAGTCTTAGAAGGAACCAGAACTGAATTCGTCGAAGGAGTAGAAATAGGGGGCTTGGGTCTATAGATTTGAGTACTTTGTTTTGCTTCACCTTGAACCTTTAAGAGGCTTTGCACGTGAGGAGTCGTCATGCACCGTATTACATCTACCCAGAATGCCCAATACTTTAGCAATTGTTGCAAAATTCGGGCATTTTGAAATACAATTGAACCTCAATGTATGAGTCTTCAATTTCCAATAATAGATTGTCGGGAACGAAACCTGCCAAATCCACATCTACGAGAACTCGAGCGAAGTGACCAAAATTGCCTGATAGAGTTGTGTTATCAATTTTCAAAGGAACCTAAATTCCTCTTGCAAAATCAGATATAATCTATGGATGCCAATATTTCCAACTCAGTTGTAAAATCTCACCCAACACGAGCATGCATGGATTTTTGTATCGCTGGATTGAAATTTTTAATCCAAGCTTATAAGCGGACAATCCCTGGTTTCAAGTTCAGTAATCCATAAGACCACACATTTTGACGATTCTCTATGGAAAATAAGAGAATTTGAAAATATCCTTGCTCTAAGGAAATTAATTTCCATTTTTTTAGTTTCCATATGCTTTGTAGCTTCAAATATAGATTATCATATTTCCATGGTTTTTCTCCCTTGGGAGAGTACAACTCTTGCAATTAGAGAAAATTAACAGTAAACAATATGTTCTTGATAAGCAATGTCATTAACATGGATTGAAATAAAATTTTCTTTCTTAGTTGGTGCATTTTAATTGATCGTTGTCACCGTATTAACATCACTATTAACAACAGATGCAAATGAAGGTTGTTTTTTATTCTCTTGCATAGGTACTGCCTTATTTAGAATGCCTTACATAGGCACAATCTCCTTTGAAGCGTCCTGCATAATCTGTGCCTCAGTTGGGGAGTCCAGCATTACTGCCATACCATGGTTACCAACCTGTGCAATGCCTCCTGCAGCATCAGCTCCTGCAATATTATGTAACCCAGCTAGAAATTTCCAATCCAAAACAAAAGGTGCTATAACCGAAACCCAATAAGAAATTTCCACAAGTACAAACACAATAGGTATTCGAGTATGCAACCTACAAAGAGAAGTTATAAGAGCCAATTTTAATTTAATGCAATCAAACCACAATAGAGTCCACGAAAGACCCTATGGTGAAGGACCTTTAACTATGTCACTAACTCTCAACCAAAACCAAAGCTGCTCTTCCAATTCAACACAGCATCTCGTCTAAACCCACAGAGACACAAACCCAGGTCCGCGGCGATCCAACCAGCCCGCAGCAAGGCTTGCATTTAGTAGAAATAATAATAATAATAATAATAATAATAATAATAATAATAATAATAATAATAATAATAATAATAATAATAATATGAAGTAGGTTTGATATTAAAGTAAATTTAAAACCTTTGTATAAATATATGTTTGATGTCTCTAAATTAATTTGCAGTGCCACACATGAAGAATATTTTGAATGGGGTTTAGTGGGTTTTTGTTGTTTTAATGATTATACGAATTTGAAAGAGCATGAAGAATAATTAGTATTTCTTCTTTTTTAGTTAATTAAATTGTAGAGAGTCAATTTTGAGAATGAAATTAGTTTTTTGTTAGTGCAAGATCCGCATAAGTACACTGACATTGTGGAGAAGGACTGTTGTTGTGATTATGAAGCAGTAGATAATATCAATGAGGAGGTTTTGCATCCTCTGCTGCAACAGCTAGTGACCACCCCATTTTTCTGTTATTTTAAGGTATGATATTTCATCTTCTTATGTGATAATAATCTGACTTCTATTGTGTTCTTTAATTTAACTAGAATATAATCTGCTATACTATTTTCAAAAACTGTTCAACTGCTATACTATTGCTTGTTGGAAATTATATTGATGTTGAAAATTGCTTGTTGAAAATTTAATTCTTTGTTGGTTATAATTTTTGTTCAATAATTGATATTGAAAATTGGATTGCTTGTATTATAATATATGATTTTTATGATGTTGAGTAATAATCGAAAATCAAAGAAGTTTAAAGAAATTGGATCATTTTTTAAGAAAATAAGTAATGGATCATAAAATGAGTCACCATGGAAGTCTTCTGAATCTTCTAATTGTGAAAATGTGGTGCAACAAGAATTTGAATATCAAAGAGAAGATCATAGTCAAGCACTTGACACCATATATCATGAACGTGATCCAGGATTACGTTGTTAAAAATGTGAATATCCGGCTAATGAATATGATAATATTTGAAGATCATATATTAATCTTGAACCATATCAACCTCAACTAAGTGTATATCCTAGTCACACAGATGGGGCTCAATCTCGAAGATTTCAATATAAGTGGTTTAAGCAGCATTTTTGGCTTAAGTATTATATTATTAAAGATCACGCACTTTGTTTCCCTTCCTTTTCTATAATGAGATACAAAAGACTTTCATTATTGATGAGTTTAATAGTTTGAAGAGGGTTGGTGGACAACAATATATCTTTCTTGGTCATAATGTATCTTCATATCATCAATGCGCTATGGTAGATTGGTGTGGCTTGGGTCATCTCAACAAATTGATACAGTTATGAATGCGCAATTTTCTCAACAAATAACACAAAATCGATTGAGGCTAAACCCTACAATTGAAAGTATTAGATTATTAACAAGTCAAGGATTGGCTTTTAGAGTTAATGATGAGTCTCATGATTCATCCAATCAGGAGAATTTCATTGAGCTTATTAAGGCTTTTGGAAGATGTAACATTGAAATTAACAATGTTGTCCTTGATAATGCTCTTGGAAATGTTAAGTATATTGCATCATCAATACAAAAGGAGATATTGCATATATTTGCTAATAAAGTGAGGAAGTTGATTCGTGAGGAAGTTGGAAATAACAAATATTGTATTCTTGTTGATGAAGCTAATAAAGAGCAAATGACTATTATCCTAAGATATGTTGATTGCTATGGATTTATTAGCGAACGGTTTTTTAATATTGTGAGTGTTCCTGACACGGTTGCTTCAACATTAAAAAATGTTATCTCCATTGTTCTTGGTCAATATGAGCTTCTAATTGAAAATTTATGTAGTCAAGGATAAGATGGTGCTAGTAATATGCGTGGTGCATAGAATGAGTTACAAGCATATTTTCTCAGAGATTGTCCATATGCATATTATGTGCATTGTTTTGATCATCGCTTACAATTAGCTTTAAATGATGCAGCTAAAGAAGTGAAGTTTGTTTATCTATTTTTTTAATATTGAATGAAATTGTGAATTACATTTCTGCTTTTGTCAAGCGTAATTATGAGTTGAAATTGACTCGCCAATATGAAGTTAATAGGTTGATAATGACTAGAGAACTTGAGATAGATACAGGGGTAAATCAAGCTTATACTTTGCAATGACCTGGAATAAGTCATTGAGGTTCTCACTTTTGTTCTATAAGGAGTTTAATTGAGTTATTTGATACAATAAAATTATTTTTTTCAGAAATTGATGAAAATGTACCAAATACTCAATGTCGTTCTGAGGCTTTCAAACATTATCATGTCATGATATCTTTTGACTGTGTTTATCTTACTCTTCATGGACAAAGTTATGGGAATTATAGATTTTCTTTCAGAAATAATTTAGAGAAAAAATCAAGATATTGTGAATGCTTTTGAGAGATGGTGGTTGGGATGATCTATTTGAAACTGTGGTATCTTTTTGTGCACAATATGATATTGAAATGCTCGATATGAATGTTCCTTATAAAATTGGTATAGGTCGTTTTTATCAACAAATTGATTCTATTACAATTGAGCATCATTATCAAGTTAATATATTTTATAATGTAATAGATTTTCAATTTGTGGAGTTGAATTATAGATTTCCACAAAACATAATGGAACTACTTTATCTTAGCTCAGCATTGGATCATTCTCATGCTTTTAGATCGTTTAAAGTTGATGATATATGTGAGCTTACAGAGAAATTCTATCCTGAAGACTTCACTCATTCTTATTTATATGCTTTGAGAATACAGTTGGAGTATTATAGGTTGTCAATAGATCGTCTAGACTTTCAAAATATTGATTCTATTTCTACATTATATCGCCGATTAATTGAAACAGGCTTGACAAATGATTTCTACTTGATTAGTAGATTGATTTGTTTGGTATTGACTCTTTCTATTTCTACATTAACGACGGAACAAGCATTTTCATCTATGAAAGTCATTAAAAATCGGCTTTACAATAAGATTGAGGATGCGTTTCTCACTGATTATATGTTCATCCATATAGAAAGAGACTTTGCAAGTAGCATAAATAATAAATTAATAATTAATGAGTTTTACTCGATAAATAAGCGTAGGACACACCTTAGATAGTAATTTATTGTATTTGCATTATAAGAGATAAGACTCATTATGTTTTCCTGATTATATATATCTATTTTATTTTAATAATAAAATATATTCGTATTGTTGAATTTTTTTCCTTTATAATTTTTTTTTTATAAAGTAAAAGTAGCCCACCCAATTTTAAAATCTAAGATTTGCTCTTGATTTTGTGCACATGCTTAATGAAATGGTCGTAGATTTTCTCAAAGTTTTGAATAAAGGTGCAAAGAATATGCGCCAGGAATCTCGAAAAGAGAGGTGGAACCTCCTGGAATTTCTCTTTCGCAATTGGTTATTGAACTTGGTTTACGTATAGTATGCTCGCTGAAAAACATAGCTTATATGTCTTCTTCCGGAATATGTATTTTATAGACTACTATTTCGTCAGAGGCATCTCAATCATGTTTTGGGTCCTGGGTCTTATGTAAGATTGAGATAGATTATTGACAAATATTTTTAGAAATAAAATAAATTTATTTTATTTTTAAATATATAATATTTTTAAATTCTAAATAATTAATAAAAGATAATTTTATTTAAGACAATTTTGATATTTATTACTCAATTTTGGTCTTTTTTTTTAAACAAGGGTCTCAAATTTATAGATTGTAAGATAATTGTCGAAGATATGTATTCGTGAAATCAATTTACTATCTAAGCAATTAGCTATAATCTTCCATCAAAATTATAATAAATGCTTATGATTTATATACATTAAACTAAGAGGGAAAAAAATCTATAAGCAAAATATTTTTTATTTATAAAAAAATATTGAATAATAACTATTAATTCCAATTGATATATACCATTTAATAAAGATGAAAAAATATATTTATTTAATTTTCATATTTTAATTTCGTTAGAAGAAGGAATTTTATTAATTTTAATTGTTTTATAAAATTAAAATAATGGGATAATTTCATCTACACCCTCTAGTAATTACAAGTGAATCCCACTGTTTTAAACAATTCGAAAACATCTTTTTTTTACTTTTTAAATTACTTAAATACCTTTAAGTCATATAATAACATTTTAACTGTTCAAACATTTTATAACATTTTGACTGTTCAAACCCAATATTATCATGAATAAAAAAATCAATTAAAATTAATAAAAATAAATAATTGTTATTTCTTACTTATGTAAGTAACCTTTAAAATTCAATAGTTAAAAAAAAGCCTTTAATTCAACACATACTTTTTATTAATAATTTATTTTATTTATGTAAAAGTATAGAATACTTTTATTTTATTAATTTTTCTATTGGTCAACAAAACAACCAAATTATAATTATAATATTTTACACTATATATATATATATATATATATGATTATCACAGTGTCATAAATAAAGAAAAATATTAATAAAATTTATGGGTTGAATTATAAATGTTTCTTTTCTTTTGGTAAACAATTGAATTATCTAGGTTATGTACACAAGTAAAACTAATAGGTTTTTAATTTCATAGTTTTTTATTAAAAAAAAATTATTCCAAATATTGTTATGGTAGTCAAAATATTATATATATATATATATATATATATATATATGACTTAGGGTATTTACGTAATTTGAAAGTAAAATAATAGTGCATTTGAATTGTTTGAAATTTCAGAGGTTTACTTGCATTTGGATCATGTTCACGAAATTATCCAAAAAATACTTATTATATAATAAAAATTAAAGTAGATGAGAGTATCATTTGAAAATTGAATTAAGATCATTACCAAAAGAAATTCTCAAATAATTTTGTAAACATATATATATAAATATATTTCATTTTAACGAAAAGTTAACATGTTATATATAATAAATGTTTTTTTATTATTATTAAAAATAAAATTTGCTTGGGCCTTCTTGCAGTGGGCCATAGCCGGCCCTGGGTTTGGCCATTTCCTCAGTGGCTCGTCTCCTCGTGGATGGCACTGTTGCCCTCGCATTCCCTTCGAAGCTCAAACACCGGTTCTCCGACGAAGCCGAGGCGTTGTTAGAGTCGAGGAAGGTAACTTTCGGGGAGTTCGTGGCGGAACAGGAACAGCTGGAGTATTTTCATCTGCTTTTGAGAGGTGACATGAAGCGGCAGATGATGAAGCAAGGGTCCGAGTACTACTTGCTTTCGCCGTCTGAGGGAAGCGAGACCATCTTCTTCGGAAACAAGCTTGCATGTGTAAAATTTGGGCAGTGTTTGGTTCGTTAGAAAGCGAAGGAAAAATTACATATAAAGGAGCAAAACAAACAATTTGATTAACTTATTGCTTTCCTTTTATTTTTTTGGGTTTCTTAAATTTGAATTAATTTGTCAAATGAGCAAGCTTTATGTTGTTAAGCTTTACGTTCCTTTTAAGCTTTATGTTAAGGCATTGAACTTTATCAAAAGAAAATTATGGACATTGTGAATTTACCATATTTTCTAGATTGCATTACAAGTGGATTGACACATGAATAACATAGTTTATTTGATAACATAGTTATTTTTTTATTTTTGTTTTTAATTTTTTCCTCTTTGTTTGAATTATAAGTAATTAATTTAGAGGTTATTAAAATTTGTTAAATATTAATTTATTTTAAAAAAATAAAATAAATAAAAAACATAAAATAGAAAATAAAAATATTTTTATTTTTATATTTTTATTTAATTAATTAATCTAAAATATATTTAATAAACTACAATTAATTTATAAATTAATTAAATTATATATAATTTAAAAGAAAAAAAAATTATATTATCAAACCAGTATAAATATTTCATTTTAGTTGCATTCGATGCTGGCAGCGATCTGCTTTGGGTCCCGTGTGATTGCATATACAATGTACGCTCTTGTCTGCAAGTTGCTGCAATACCTTGGTATGCATACTATCTCCAAGCTTAATTAGTTATTTATTCTAAATTTTGATTTGGCTTCTGTTTTTCCCCTTCATTTTGGCTTTCGAGCTCTACTTCGTCTAGATAAATAAACCAACTTTGAATATTAGGCTCCTTGGTTCTGAAATTTGACACTAGATAGTGTCTCCCTCTTATATATGTATACAAGTTCAACTAAGCCTAGCGGAAATCACCAATTCATGCAGCTTTTACATGTTGTTATTCGACTTTGTATTTAAATCCCATTATCCTAACTTGATCGGATTTGGAAACAAATAGAAACTTAGCCATGGTCCATGGATTATTATGATGAAGTTATATGAGAAAAACGGTGTTTAAGTGTTAATAAACTGATTATGCTGTATTGTTTCATTAAGTGAAGTGGTTTTAAATTTTTCTACAAGTCTATTTGTGAAGTGTTAACAAAACTGTGTTAAGAAATGTGCAGTATTTACTACTTATGCTAATAATTGTAAGTTGTAACAGGCTTAGCAGTTAACTAATGACTGATTGGCAGGTGCTAACTAATGACTGATTGGCAGGTGCTGCCTTTTATTTGGGGCATCTTTGATGCAGATAGAGATATGAGCGCGTATAGTCCTTCTTTGTCGAGCACAAGCAAGCAATTATCATGCAGTCATCAGTTATGCAAATTCAGCGCCAATTGTAAAGGTCCAAAGGAGCCCTGCCATTATGTCGCACAGTACAACTCAGAAAATACCTCAAGTTCTGGATTTCTAATTTAAGAAAAATTACATTTGGCATAGACCAACGAACATGCAACACTGACTTATGTGCAGGCTTTCAGTCATTTTGGGGTGCATTTACGATTTGCTTATAAACAAAATTGTCAATGCAGCTGTGGTAGGAAGCAAAGTGGTGGATATTAGAAGGAGCTGCTCCTGCTGGTGTTATGGGATTGGGTGAAAGAAAATTACTGTATAATTTTCAAACTGTTCAATAATAAACGTAAATATAGAATCTAATTCCTCAAGTAGATCATTAGGCATAATGTACTTTATTAATCAGAAATACTAATCAGTTTCCATTGCTCTTCAATTTCAGTAAATTTATGCTTGAATAACTAATATCCTTAGATCAGTTCTTACGGTTTGTTTTTCTGAGCAATAAATCCACGTAATAGATGGGATGAAAGCGTGAAGCATCAGTTGAAAAACACCCAGGGACCACAATCATTAAATTCAAAATTTAAACTAAAAAATTACCATATTACTCTTGAATGCTACCGACCCATCAAAATAGCATTAAGGGTAAAACCAAATTTCTACATATTAATTAAATAAACTAATAAACCATATTATATATAAATGTTATTTCATAGCCTTGTCTTAAAACTTTATTGATCATATCATTAGGCTTTATTTTGGACAGTAGAATATGTGTAATTATTAATATATGTAGCCCACTATATAAATTTTCTAACATTCTCCCACTTGGGCTACATATGTCACAAAAATTATACATGACTTTATTACTATAATTGAGCTCACTAATACCATCCAACACTTGAAATAACTTAAACAATCTGGTCCATCAATAGTTTTAGTATGAGATCATAGCGGTCGTCATTACACTTATACGTAACGGGACCTATCTATAATCACCACACTAAATGCAATTAATGACATAGATCCAATATGGATGTGTAGCATGGAAATTACATGAAATGTGATCTTCTACATGTCTATTTCCAACTAATCCTCTTTATGACTCCTACGAGTTTATTATCACATTTTCAAACACTAAAAGCTAAACAACAATAGAAAATCATGATTGCATTTCAGAGTTGTCTCAATACATTGAAATGTCAATAAACCATAGGTACGTGCATGATAACCATAACAACTGAAGTATGTTAAATATACAGATACACATAATCAAAAGAACTCCCACTATTTGGCCATATCGTCTAAATTTAATACACTCATTTGAGTCACTTGCTCATGAAACACCTCAAGTGGCAAACCCTTGGTGAGTGGGTCAGCAATCATGGAGTTCGTACTAATGTGTTCAATCGACACTTGACGACTCTGAACTCGTTCTTTTACAACCAAGAACTTAATATTGATGTGTTTACACTTCGGTGAGCTTTGGTTGTTCTTGGAATACAATTAAGCAGCCTTATTATCACAATTGATCTTTAATGGTTTGTCAATGCTATCAAATATTTGTAGTCCAGTGATAAAATTCCGCAGCCATATTCCTTGGTTAGATGCCTCATAGCATGCTATGAACTCCGCTTCCATAGTAAATGAGGCTACAAGTGTTTGTTTTATACTCTTCCATGAAATAGCCCATCCAGCTAGCATGAAAACATAGCCTGAAGTAGATCTTCTACTATCTTGACACCTTGCAAAATCGGAATCTAAATATCCAACAACTTCCAAATAGTCGGATCTCCGATATGTGAGCCTATAATCCTTTGTCCTCTGTAAGTATCTCATAACCCTTTTTGCTGCCTTCCAATGATCCAACCCTGGGTTACTAAGATATCTGCCCAACATTCCCATAATGTACGCAATATCTGGACACGTACAAACTTGAGCATGTATAAGACTCCCAACTGCTGAAGCATAAAAGAATTTCTCCATTTCTTTCTTCTCAAGTTCTAATTTTGGACATTAATCCAAACTGAATTTATCACCTTTTACCACGGGTGTATCTCACGGCGCATAATTTTGCATACCAAATCTGAGCACTTTCTTTATGTAAGTCTTTTGTGATAGACCAAGTATACTTCTTGAGCGATTCCTATAGATCGTATACCTAATCTGAAAGATGCATCACCAAGGTCCTTCATTTCAAAATGTGATTTACAATATTTTGATGAATATGCAAATTTATTGTACAATTATTGGAGTAAAATAAGAAGACCCTTTGATCAAGATTTATTAATGAAGTTTGTAGACAAATTACCAGGAAAAATAGGAGAAAAGCTACAGGAAGAAATAATAAATTGGTTTAAAAATAAAACTATAGAAGGATTTAATTATCAAGCTATATTATTACCAGTAATAGAATTTATTAGAGGAAGAATACAAGAATATTGTGAAGAAGAAAAACATAGAAAACAAGTAAAACAACAATTTAGGAAAATGTGTACAACTATGTATGAAGTACCTACATTAGGTTGTGAAAATAAACATAAAAAATATAAAAGGGAAAGAAAATTAAAATATTATAGAAAACCATACGGGATATTTAAAAGAAAACCATATAAATATGCACTAAATAAACAAAGAAGTAGAAAATCTTTTGAGAAAGGAAAAATAATATTTAGAAAAAAGAAACAATGTAAGTGTTTTTTATGTGGAAAAATAGGACACATTAAACCTAACTGCCCTGAGAGAAAAAATGTTAATTGTTTAATAGAAAATTATAATACCGAAGAAGATTTAGATCAGTTAGAAGAAATATTAAACATTTGTGAATTATTAGATAATGATAGTATATATGAATATAGTAGTACCAATTCAGATAGCTCAGATAGTGAAATAGAAGTAAATATGCTAGAAAAATGTAAATCTTATTTTGGCAAACCTTATAGTTTATGCAACAAAAAATTTCAATTAGGATTTAAAAAAGATGAAAAACTTTATTGCAAACCTTGTAGTAAAAAGATAGAGTATGAAATAGGAGTAAATAGAATAGGAAGCGAATTGATAAGTATAGATATAGAATTATATAAAAAGAAGCGGTGTATACTAAAGCAATGAAAGACACGAGCTAACAAATGTGTAATTCATGATAGTTTAGTACCAAAAGAATATAGAAATAGGTTAAAACAACCAATAAACATTAGACAATTTGATGGAACTTGTATTCAGATAACAGAATGCCTAAATAATATACCTATTAAAATAAATGGAGAAACTCATAATTTACCACAGACTTTTATATCTAATAGAATTAACGGACATAAGTTTATATTAGGATTAAATTTTATATTAGAAAATAATGATAGTATCATGATCACACCAACATGAGTAAATTTCTTTAAAAAATCAAAATTCCTACAACCTAAATTTGAAACTAATATTATCCCTTATGAGAAAAGGAATGTTAGTAATATAGAAAATAATAAAGAAATAGAAATAGAACTGTTTGATCATGTTCCATTAGTAAGTAATCATGTTCCATTAGTAAGAGAGGAATTAGAATTAGAAACGAGTTAGAAATAGAGTTAGAATCAATAATGAATATAGAAAAAATAGATTGTTTAGAATGTTCTACTATATTTTACGTTTCAAATCTAAATTTTTATGATATTGATTATATAGCTTTCCTAAAAGGAATATCTTTATTCTAATATTTTTATATTCAACATTCATTTTGTAACCTTTAGTCGTATACTTAATTTTATATATTTGAATTCTTCTATATCTATATCTATATTAGGAATACATCGACAACCGCTACTTTATTTCTTATATCTATTTAATTTGTAGTTATTTAAGCTTGTTCATGATCGTAAAATCTACTATCATATAAATATAAATGTGTTTTAGTATCTAATCCTTCTCTAGTTTGTCCTAATCTTCCTATCACTATTATTCTCATATGTATATTTGTAAATTTTTGCCTTTTTAAAGCTTCTTTTCCTTTCCTACTTATTAAATTTATTTCTTATCTATTATTTACTGCTGCTAACTTTGTTTTATCAGTGTAAATATAAATACTACTTTTAAAATTTTCTATTATTCCTTCATTATAGAGATTCTTTTTATTAATTTGGTTAAATCCATTTTCTAATAGTATATCTGCATTTTTTTCATTTATTAAATCTTCTGCTCTTTCTATTATTTCTTTTCCTTTTCTTGAGAAATTTAAATATTTTTTTAACTTGTCTAATATGGTATAGTCTACAGTAGATCGTCTAGCTAATTCCATTATCATTTAATTAAAACTTTTGGTCCAAGTATATCTTTAGCACTTTGTCTGGTTAAGTTTAACCTTTATGAATAAGCAATAGCTCACATAGAAGTCATGCAATAATAGTAAGAAATCATAGTGAAGAAAAATGAGAGAAAAGTAGAATAGTAATTAATTATAAAAGATTAAATGATAATACTTTAGACAATAGTTATAAAATACCAAATAAAGACGAGTTAATTAATTGTATACAAAGAGCTAGTTATTTTTCAAAATTCGATTGTAAAAGTGGATTTTGGCAGATAAAGCTATATAAAGAATCAATTTCCTAGACAGCTTTTACCTGTTTAGAAGGACATTACGAATGGTTAGTGATGCTCTTTGGATTAAAAAATGCCCATCAAGTATTTCAGACTAGAATGGATAAGATTTTTAAAAAATACTCAAATTTTTGTATAGTATATATAGATGATATATTAATATATAGCCATAATAGATTCATGCATATAACTCATCTTCACAAGATTTTAGAATTTTTTGAGAAAAATAATATTGTTATATCAAAAGAAGATTGAATTGTTGAAACAAAATAGAATTTTAGGATTAATTATAGACAAAGGAAAAATTAACTTACAACTCCATATAGTTACAAAAATATTAGAATTTCACGACAAAATAGAAGAGACAAAAGAATTACAAAATTTTTAGGATTATTAAATTACAATAGGAAATTTATACCTAACTTAAGTACCTTAGTTAGGCCGAGCAATAAAATTGTTAAATGAAAAGAATAATAGGTTAGAAGAAAAAGTAGAAAAACTTAAAGAACAATTAGACAACAAAGATAGAAATTTATCGATAAAGCAATTTTCAATCCTACCTTATGAAATAAAAATATATATTAAGCAAATAGCATGTGAAAAATCTACTAGAAAGCTGCATTTTGTTATGAACTTTATAGCTGATTTAGCGAAACACTTATTACCCACCTAGGATTAACTTTTATCCGGAAGCGTATCATGGTAAAACACGAGAATGTAAAAGAATAGATCCCTCTTTGCATGAGGTACCATTAGACGAGAAAAACTATAAATGTCACCTAACCTATAGTATAGTCAAATGTTGTGTAGATATAAATAAATATCAAGTAATCAAAATAAATGTCGAAGGAGAACCTATAGAAATAACTATTCAACTACTTTTAGATTATGGAATGCTATATCAATTAGTCATATCAGATCCAGAACAGACAAATTCACTAGGCAGAAAGTTAGCCACATGTACACCAAACTACTTTATAAAAGGTAAAAGATATGTAGAGATACTTGTTATTAGCAAAGCTCCAGAATAGGACTTATCTAGCTCAGCATGCCATGTACCTGAAAGGACATTCGACCAGACCTATACTTTTATATGAAGAACCATGGTCTTGCAATGAAGTCTCATTAGAAGAACATACTAAAAATTGAAGAAGTAGACCTATTGGAAGAGAATTCAGTCAACCATACTGAGTATAACAAACAGAGAAAAACCAAAATTAATTGCAGAAGACTGTATACAAAAAATATATTCTCGAGACTCTCTTCCAGAAGTTCCTTTTCTTTCTTGGACAAGAGACCAGCCACTTGTTGATAAATATCAGGAGGAATACGTCTAAGAATTGACAAGAGAGGAATCCCCGACACACAGCCAACTCATACACTATCAGTGGTGGGACAATCTGATTAGGAAGAATTGCATAACATTGAAAACATGATAGAACCACTAAAGCATCCAAAAGTGGTCCCTTCACTCACTACTTTACTTGACAAAATTAAAGAAAAGAGGACCATCTTCTTTGTCTTCTTTTACGCATCAATAATTCACAAACACCATGAATTATATTCCAGACACGCATAAGAAGACAAAATAAATCCTTTATAAATAGATGTAGAAATCATTCTACAAAGACAAGAGAAAAGAGAAAATTTTTGTAAAATCGAAGTGTGTGCTAGAAAAATTTTCCACTGTGATTTCTTTGTGCTCGTTTCTTTCAAGTGTGTTCTTAAAAGACAAAAGTTGTTGTAATATATATCAAGTAAGTAATCCTTGTACTTGTCAAATTTAAATAAAATCTCTGTATATTATCTTTGTGTGATCTTACATTTGTATAATTTTTTTCGTATAAGTTTATAACTATTATAAAAGGGAATCACGGTATAAGTAAGAAAAGTGAAAATTAAAAGATAAGCAGTAAGAACCAGAAAAAGTTAGAAGTCTTAATGCATTATCATACTATCTTAGTCAAATCAATCGTTCATTAGACAGTCATGCATCTTCATCTAGTATAAAGTTCTGTGACCATTGTGAAACCATGACTAGAACAGTAAAATTGTTAAATGAAAAGAATAATAGATAAGAACCTCTTGGTATCATGTAATAGACCTATATTATTACTTGCCAATAGTATATCATCAACATAAAACACTAGTATAATAAATTTGCTCCTTGAACTTGAAATAAATACATTGATCAACGGTGTTCTCCTTAAAACCAAATGAAGTAATCACGATCAAACTTCCAATACCATTGATGGGATGTACGTTTTAAAGCATAAATGGACTTAAGTTTACATACAAGGTGCTTTGAATCATTTGACTCAAAATTTTCCGGTTGCACCATGTAGATTGTTTCATCAATATCACCATTGAGAAATGCTGTTTTTACATCCATATGATGTAACTCCAAATCATAATGAGTTACGAGTGCCATTATTAACCTGAAAGAGTCTTTCGTTGAAACTGGAGAGAAAGTCTCTTTATAATCTATGCTTTCTTTTTGTGTGAAGCCTTTGGCGACTAGGCGAGCCTTATACCTCTCGACATTACCTTTTGAATCCCGTTTGGTTTTGAATATCCACTTACAACCAATCGGTTTCACTCCTTTAGGTAATTCGACGAGATCTCATACGCCATTATCATCCATTGACTTCATTTCTTCATGCGTAACTTTAAACCATTTGTCGAGTTGGAGCTCTTTTACTTGGCCGAAAGACATCGGATCGTTCTCCAATCCCATATCAAACTCATGCTCCTGAAGAAAGACTACGTAATCATCCAAAATTGCCTTTCTCCTTTCTCTAGTTGAATGTATTATTGGCACTTCTAATTGAGGCTGTTGAGCTGCTTCCACTATTTCTGGATGTGGTGCCTCAACTTGAGTGGGAGGAACCTCTAACTGTGCTTGAGGTGGTACAAGGACATCATTAATAACCACAGTGTTCGGAATTGCAATTTGAATGGCATCAGGAATGGCTACCTAATCCCCGTTTATAACCACTGTAGTGACTGTGGCTGGAATGTGTATACACTCATCTTCAAATATAGTGTCTCTTACTTCAGTACTCTCACTGTCCTCAATAAACTTGGCATTACCCGTTTCAAAGAATGACCTACTTTTAGGATAATAAAACTTGAACCCTCTTGATCTTTCGGAGTAACCTACAAAATAGCAGTAGCTTCTTGAGTCCAATTTTCTTTCATTAGGCTTATAAGGTCTTGCCTCAGCTGGACATCCCTACACGTGCAAATGCCTAATATTAGGCTTCTCACCCGTCCATAACTCATATGAGGTCTTTTCAACTGCTTTACTAGGTACTCTGTTGAGTATGGAAACTGTGGTCTTTAATGCATCACTCTATAATGAATTTGGTAAAGAAGAGTGACTTATTATACTTCTCAGCATGTCCTAAAGGGTTCGGTTTCTCAGCTCAGCTACATCATTTTGACTTGGAGTACCCGACATGGTGTATTGAAGGACTATTTCATATTCTATTAGATACCTAGCAAAAGGCCACGGGCGTTGTTCACGACCGTCATATATACCATAATATTCTCCTTCACGATTGATTTCACGACCTTAATCTTCTTGCATAATTGATTCTTAACTTCACTTTAAAGTTCATGAACATATCTAGAGCTTGAGACTTCTCATGAATTAGATACAAATAACCATAACATGAGTAATCGTCTATAAATGTAATGAAGTATGTTTGTCCATTCCAAGAAGCTATAGAAAGCGGACCACACACATCATCGTGAATTAATTCTAAGACATCACTACACTTGTTTGCACATATCTTTCTTTTGTTAGTTGTTTTTCCTTTGACGCATTGTACACAAAAATCGAAATCCGACATATCAAGGGAATTGAGAATTCCTTGACCTATCAATTTCTTTATGCGTTGTTTGGATATGTGTCCTAAGCTTATGCCATAACATAGTAGAATTCTTATTGTTTAAATTTAGCAGTACGAGCAGGTTGCATGCATTATTTAATTTTTATTGAAGATTTGAACATTTAAACTTTATAGCTTGTCAATTAAATTACCGGTTCCAACCAAATTAGAATTTTGGAAAAGTCTAAATGTTTCATTACCAAATGAACAAGAGTAGCCAGATTTGTCCAAACATGAAGTGAAAGTAAATTTCAAAAGGCGTTACAACAAAAGTATTTTCCAAAACTAAAATAAAACCAGTGATAAGTACAAGCTGAATATATCCAATAGCTTCCACTTTCATCTTCTTACCATTACCCGTATAGATGTATCTTTCACCATTACTTAGCGATTGGCTCCTTAGGCAACCCATAGTGACACTTATATGAGTAGTAGCACTAGTATCTATCCACCAAGTGTCATTAGGTACTATAACCAAATTAACTTAGAACTAACAAAGTTAAGAAGCTGCATCTTCTTTACATGCCAATTGGCGTACTTGGAGCAATCTTTCTTCATATGGTCTTTCCTTTTACAGAAGAAACATGTAAATACTGAATCATGTTTCTTTTGCTCTTTATGCCCTGAAGCTCCTTGGTCCATATGATCCTTTCCTTTATTATTGGTCCTCTTTCTTCTTATTGCCCTAATCTTTGGTAGATGCGGATGAGCACTCTCACCTTGTCATTCTTGAGTCTCTTCCTCTTGCACGCGTGCTATAAGCTCATTCGAGACCATTTCTTTCTCGAGTATTATAACTAACCTTAAAAGTGTCAAACTGCGGTGCAGAGAGATTAAGATGAGGTGCACAAGAATGACCTCAAACAATTCTAACTTGAGACCCCTCAGTCTTGAAACAAGATTGTACATATCCAAAATGTACTCGCGAACATTTCCTTTCCCTTTGTATCTCATAGAAACAAGCTTTGACAGAATAGTGCTTGTTTCAACCTTTTCACTTGCCATAAATTTATCGGCCAGCTGATTCAGAAATTTTCTGGCATCATTCTCATCAATAATAGAACCCTAATGGATTCTAGTAATGAACAACTTCATGATCCGCAGACTTATGCGATTAGATCTCTCCCACTTATCATAAGCCACTTCTACGTCGAGTACTGCGATTTGTCGGAGGCTAGAGGATCAAGCCTAAATACATGATCCAGATCCATACATTCAAGTACCATCATCACATGTTCCTTTCATTTCTTGAAATTCGTGCCATTAAGCACGAGAATGTTGTTAATATTAGCAGATATAGCAGATGCTGTATTCAAATATAACATAAAAATGCTCATAATTATTACAAAACATGTATATATACTTAAATAGTATTTAAATATAAAGTATATATACACAGAATGGGCCCATCATAAGATACCTAGACAACATTGTATTTAGTTTTGGGCGAAATAACAACTTGATGGTAATTTCAATTGTAGTATAAATATAGATAATTTAATAATGATCTAATAATATGCCTATCTTTGGATCGACATATTAATTGCATATTATTCCTTATTTATCTTATATTTATACTATCCGAACTTTATATCTGACTTAAAATAATTTTCCTTTGGGTTAACTATTTTAGCATAAATATAGAAAATTTATTTATTTTAAAATAATTGTCATTTTATTTTTAACTAATAGAGGTCACTTTGGCAACATATTAGTTTAACAAAATTATTCTAAAATAAATAAATATATAAAATATAATATTGTCAATACGTGCACTTTAGGTAAGTATAGAAATAAAAATAATTTTTAAAAAATTTTTGTCACGACGCCGCAAGATGATGACGTCATGCACGCTACACGCCAGTTGATGACTCCGTATGACACGTCGTATGGAATGAATGACACGTCGCCCTGTCGTACCGCTTCCTCCAACGTCAGCCGGTTAACCCGATATTAACCGTCTCACGACCCTTATAAACGTCAATAAGTCGTTTCCATTTCACCATTTTCACGGCCAATTGGTTTTGTTTGGGGCTTCCTAATGAACAAAATCCCCATGAAAATTTTCAAACACCCAATAGAAAACAGATCCAAATGCAAATACAATTAAGTCCTAAGGATTTCAAAAGAAACCGATTTTCATATTATTTCATACAAATTTCACCTTAAAATGTGTTTCATTAGTCGTAATTGCATCATTTTACATCAACCAAATCTAAAATGCATCAAAAACCATATTTTCACAAATTTGCACAAATCGGTATCAAACCCGCACTCAAAATTTTAATTTTAAATAATTTCCAAATTAAATTATGACATAATTATGCCCTAAACCAAATAGGCAAAAGCAAAATTCACATGTATAATCACATTAACCTAATGATCTAACATGATAGGCTCTAATGCCAATTTAAAGAAAATTATCAGATAATTTTCAAACTGCAATAATAAAACATAAACACGTAATCCAATTCCTCAAGTAGATCATTAGGCATAATGTATTTTATTAATTAGAAATATTGATCGGCCATTTCAATAAATTTATGCTTGAATAACTAATATCCTTAGATATAGTTCTTCCTTTGTTTTTACGTAATACAATAAATCACATAATAGATAGGATGAAAGTGTGAAGTCAGAAAACACTCAAGGATCACAACCATAACTAGAAAATTATCATATTACCCCTTGAATGCTATTGACCCATCAAAATAGCACTAAGGGTAAAATCTGATTTCTATATATTAATTAAATAAAGTAATAAATCATATTATATATAAATGTTATTTCACAGTTTTGTCTTAAAACTTTATTGATCATATCATTAGGCTTTATTTTGGACAGGAAAATATGTGTAATTATTAATATATGTAGCCCACTATATAAATTTTCTAAGCTTGGGACCTGTGGAAATTTATATTCCTAGCTTGTTTGCTAAAGCAGGACTGGTTCAGAATTCATTTTCACTTTGTTTTGATGACAATCGTTGTGACAGACTTCTCTTCGATGACCGAGGCCTTGTCACCCAAAAATATACACCATTCTTGCCTATAGCAGGAAAAATAGTATGCTATCCATTTATTTATTTAACCTCTCTAGGTTTGATTATCTAACTTACCTGCTTGAAATGGTCCTAGCTTCGCAAAGATACTCTAGTTCTCTTAGCTTGCCTTCTACAATTAACTTTTAAGTTTTTAAGTGTCGCCTATTCTGTTGCAGTTGAGTCTTATTGTGTAGGAAGTTCCTGTCTCAACGAAACTGAATTCCAAGCTTTAGTTGACATGGTTACTCTTCACATATGCTCCATCTAAAGCTTATAAGAAGATCGTCTTGGAGTTGCTTCTATTCGTCAGTATTTTTAGAGTATGACTCCTCTTGTAATCTGCCGAAGGAGTAATATTTTTGGTTGCAGTTTGACAAACAAATGAATGCTACAAGAATTAGCCTTCAACATTGCCCATGAAGTACTGCTACAATGTCAGGTAGCTAGCTAAGACAAGCTTTGTAAAAGATTTCTTTTGTTTCGGTTTTTTCTTTTTTTCTCCTTTATTTCTTGACTAACAATAATGGTTTTGCTGGGGAATAGTTCGTTGAAGTTGCTTTACATTCCTGCTATGAAACTCATATTTACTTCAAACCAAAGTTTTATAATCCAAAATCCAATACCATCTGACTCTGAATCTGGTAAGAAAATCTACATATTAATTTCTCTTTAGCTATGCAGTACATATTTGTAATTTCAATTTCTGGACTTTGTGGTTTGGGATTCACTATATTCTATTCAACTTTACTTCGGACAGAGGATGAGAATGATATCATTGGACGTGAGTTTGCCTCTCTAATTATGCTCCTTCCCCTTTCTCTCACTCTAACAAGTGTACAATATTTTAATTAATTTGGATCAACATAATTGTTGCAGAAAATTTCATGATGGGTTACCGCATGGTTTTTGATAGAGAAAATTTGAGACTGCATTGGTCCAATTCCAATTGGAAGTACTAGTTATTCTAGTTCTGCTCATTAATTTTAAGCAAAATTTTTCTTATAATGTATTTAAAATCTTATTTTCAGCATGTTTAGTTTGCAGGATAGTTAGGAACTATGCTACTGCAGAAGTTAAAATCCTAGTTTAAAAGTTGACTATGATTTCACAGAACTTCTATTGATGGTCCTTTGATGCATTGAACTACTTATTGTTGGTGGTTTACCTCAAACTTTATGAAATCATTGAACAATATCAGATTTTTTGACATGGGGCACAATTTACGTGCTGGGTTCATGACCATGTTATGTGAAATTCTTGTCTAATTTTGTTGTAATTTAGGACTACCGTCCAGCTTTTATCGTATGCCTTTCTCAACCTATTAATATTCCTCCGCAGATTTGTAAAATGGAAAGATACAAAACGGATTTGTAGATGAATTACCATTATTAATTTTTCAAATGTTCTGCTGTATTCCAACTAACTAGGATAAATTTAATCTACAAACTGTAGGATTTTTCTATAATTAACATCAAATATCCTCTCCACTGTCACCTGTAATATTAAATGTAGTCGTTCTTTGACTTCATGCATCTGAAGTTCATTGCAGGTGTCTGCAAAACTAATGAATAATCTTATCTGTTCTTTATATCTTTGATTTATAGCTTTCCAATCTGGGTAAGGAAAACTGGGGCTCCGTTGATATTAATCTACTTGGAATTTACA
>CM017581.2:18716681-18776933 GCA_007844105.2 Rhamnella rubrinervis
TTGAGTACCATCAATAATAATACAAAATGGCAAGAATTGAACAAGCCAGGGGGCATAAAACTGTGTGACTTCTTACAGTTAAATCAGGGGCCTAAAACTGCATTCCCGCGGCTAAACAGAAAGGTAAAGACATTTCAATTTGCTGATAACTCTGCGTTTAAGGCTTAGGCATATATTCTAAATCAATAGCCATCGATACTATATTAAAACCGATAAAGTGCCCCAACTTCAAAACCCATAACGTGAAAAAAAAAAAAAAAAAAATGGAGGCTACAGGCTACAGGCTCACAATAGTCAGGAAACATGCTAATCCCATCAAGATAATAAGTTCCTAACACAATCCCCCACCCAAAATAAACAAAAGAGGATCACAAGCTCATAACCCACGTATTATCCAACATAACTAACATAGCCAAAGTTAATTTATTAGACGAAAAAGAAAAAAGAAGAGGCACGGTCACACAAAATACAGTTTCACATTGAGAAAGAAGTAGGATACAATAATTTGCAGATCTACGTTCAGGGTCTTATTCATAATTACAGAAAGGAGGGCGGTCAAACATGCAATTTATCAATCATGCTCTAAAATCATCTTAGTCATTATTACATGGGTTTTTCCAAGAATCCAATAAAGATTACAGCACAACCAAAACAAACATATTCATCTTCTATTTACTAACACATCAAATCATGATTAAAAAGTACAAACCCTTCCGCAAAAGTAAACAAATAACACAGCAACCCAGAAACACGAAATGCTCAGGCGCAAAAATGAGCTTGACAGTAGAGGAAATATTACCAGGCTATATATATATATATATATATATATATATATATATATATTTCTATATGTATATTGGCCCAAGCGAAGAAACCGAGGCAGACAGAGCAGGTGGGGTAGAGTTTATTACGAGAAAAGTTGACGGAGAAGAAGATGATGGGTGTTATAGAATTTCAATGTCCATTCCAACGGACAAAATTGGAGAGGTAAAGTTGAGTATTTATATACAAAATCATTTGGTATAAATCGTTGGCGTGGGCTTGTAAGAACAGTGCAATGCCAAGGTTTCCAGTTGGCATAAATGGTGGCGTTTCTTGGATCTGACTGACCTGGGCTCCGCCTAAACACATTTTTACATTTCTTCAAATATTATTAATAAATTATTTATTTATTCCAATCTTTCTCCTATACAAAATATGTTTTTCAATGTTTAATTTAACTTTGGTTTGATTAAAAGACTCTTTTTGTCTTGAAAATAATAATTAATAATATGACCAACTTCTGCACTTCATAAGAATCTAATCCAAAATATCAAGTTCATATTTTTAATCATGGATGGTGATTAAATTTGCAAAATAACATCAAAATTTTTATTTTTGGTAATAAAAAATAACATCAATTCAATCAATTGAAATCCATGCCAAAATTTGTGTTATTTCGTTTTTGTTTTAAACGTTAAATCCGAGTATTTCTCAAGTGGTATAATAACCAATCTAAAATTTTGCATCACCAGCATGTAATTCCATGAAATAAGAATAGTTTAAAAGACACATGCATTCCATCCAAAAAAACACATTTTTTTTTTTATAAAAAAAGAAGATAATATGTGGGTATTCAATAATTTACTAAAAAAAGCTTTTTTTTTTTTCTTCCAAAATTTGAAAAGTGAGCTAAATAATGGTTTTTTAAAAATTCTTTTTGGGTTAAGGACTAATTTGTTTTTCTATATTACTAGTAAAAGACTCAGAGTTTTACTCAGTTACTAACAAATGAGGATTCCACTAGTCTATTACCAAAAAATGAGGATTCCACTAGTCTACTTCAACTTCCAAAAAAGGGCTTGAAGGTGATAGTTAAAGATGTCACATTAAAATTCTAATTAATAAAACATAATAAAATAGAGTGTCCTTTAAGCAGTAACTAAGGCCAAAAACCTATAAACAAAAAAAAAAAAAAAAGGGGCCAAAAACCCATGAAAATTGCAGGCTTCACAAAGGGAGACGACCAACTACCCAAAAATAAAAAAATAAGACACACCAAACCAACCAACCCTTCAAGTCTCCATTGTACACCACCAACTCCTTAGTCCTTGTCGGTGATTCACACGTGATACAACACGTGCTTATGGGATGCAGCTTCATGGACCAACTCATACACGTAAACGCACATACATAATACATATACCCACACGGTCACCAAACCACATTGCGAGCTAACCTCGGTGAGATCTAAACGAATATACTCCTCATTATTCCTCTCTACTTTGGACAAACGTGGACTTCCTCACCATAGAAAATTCTGTTCTGAATTTGGTGTTGGTAAATTTAAGGAATTTAGTAGTAAAAGACTCCGGTAATATTACAAAAGAAAAGGAACTTTTAACAAATTAAATTTTACATTAACGTAGTAGGAATAGGATTTGATATGATGAAACTATTATGCTTTTGGCATAATGGGATTCAATAGTAGTAAAATATTCTTGATGTGAGGCGGGGGCAGTAATCAATATAGTTAATCATATAAGAATATTTGTGTTGTTAGATGAAAGAAGGATTAACCTTTTGAACATCTGTTTATGACATGTGATTGGGAGATTGAATTAAATCATTGTATAAAGCATGTAATTAAAATAGCATATACGCTTGTTACGTACTTGTAGCCTTGACAATGATTTAGGATGTAAGGTGCTGTGAGGAATATCCTTGAGAATATATTCATGAGCAATTTCATATTGGTGTGTTGTCTTTGTCAAGGATATTGATCACTTCGTTGTTATTATGATTGAGGGCTTTTCTTTGGTTTTTGTGGCATGAGCATTCCTAAAATGACACTAGAATGATTATAATGGCTGTTGGGGTATTAAAATTTTTTTAGCCATAGAAATAAAAGTTTTAGCCTATTTTATAAATATTTTTACTTTAACTGCCTCTCGTACTTTTTTTTTTTCAATTAATATATACACCTCTTACCATCTTTTCAAATTAAATGCATATATAAATAGTAAAATTTTTCTTAAACAATAAAAAAATATTTTTATTAATCTATATTTCGATCGAATTACACATTTACTTCGTCTTCATCAAACCGACTATTAAAGTACATTTAAGCTTATATAAATTAATATTAATACTAATTTTTAATTTTTTAATCTATTATTTATTAGGTTGTTTATTAATACTAATGATTTTGAATTTTATATGGGCATTTCAAGTAGAAATAATAAAATTTATTAAAACTTCAGCGTTCTTTGAAAAAATTTCACACCGTATCAAAGAAGAAGGTGTATAGTGTACATAAAAATTAACCCATCAGTGGGCCCATCACCAGGTAGTCGGTGAGCCCACTGACAACACATGTGGGATGGTACATTGGTGGTGCCACTATCGAGGCCATCGGTGGGCCCATACCCTCCATTGTGCCCGTCAATGAGCTTCTTGGCGGCATAGTCGGTGCCTTACTAACGGGATTCTTGGCGTGTTAGTTGGCACAGGTTACCTGTGATGTGGACTATGTCGATTTATGAAGTTATATTTGTTAATTGCGCGTGAGTCAGTTTGGAGCATCATTTTATAGAATAAATCAACTCGAGAAAATTATGAAAAATATAACAAAAAGTTTATTCTTCGCTTTCCAATCGTATATCATGCATCCGATTCATAATGAAAAGTCTTGAATATAGTTTAAAAAGCATTATGTAAATCTGCTTAGGCGGTTTGAAAATGGTTTGATGGTGGCCACCATAAACTATTGTGCCCATCGGTGTGTGGCCCGATGAGCCTGATGGGCTGGGTAACCACCACCTCTACCAGGGCTACCACCGGTCTATTTTCAAATCCGGCTTGCGGTCTATACTTTTTTAAAAATTATATTTGAAGACCTTTGATATCGAAATAAGGTAAATAATATATAATTGGAAAGTTAAGAAAAAAAAAATTTGAATATTTTTTCAGAATTTTCTTTTTAATTTAGGCCTTGAATCATGCTCCAAATCTAACTCAGTGCTTTCTTTTGCAAATTCACGTGTGAGTCAAGTTTGGAGTATGATTTGAAGGCATGAATCAATCAGAAAATTTTAAAAAATATTTTAAAAATGATTATTCTCTTAGCTTTTCAACTATATATCATTTATCCGATTCGATATTGAGAAAATATTCAAATATAGTTTTATAACGAGTATGGAAATCCTGCGGATTTGAAAATGGTCCAGTAGTAAGTGGTGGTGTCCACCACTACTTACCATTAGGCTCACCACTGGACCATTTTCAAATCCACCTAATTTATATTTTTAAAGATATCGAAATGAGGCAAATGATATATGGTTGGAATCCGCCTAGGCAGATTTACATAATTTTTTTTGAAATTGTATTTGAAGATATTTTTGATATCGGAATGAGGCAAATGATATATGGTTGGAAAGTTAAGAGAATAAACATTATTTTGAATATTTTTTTTCAAAATTTTCTATTTTGATTTAGGCTTTCAAATTATGCTCCAAACGACTCAAGTCTTGTCGAAAGATTTGCATGTGAGTGGGGTTTGAAGTATAATTTGAAGGCATAAATCAACGAAAAAATTAAAAAATATTTTAAAAATGATTATTTTCTTAGCTTTCCAACCATATATCATTTGTCTCATCCAATATCGAAAGGATTTCAAATATAGTTTTAAAACAAAGCGTAAATCTGCTGAAGTATTTAAAATTCTAGTGGTGGGTGGGGCCATCACCACCATCCCGTTAATGCGTGTCGGTGAGCCTACCGATTGTGTCTTGGTGGCCTGCAGCAGGCATAA
The DNA here is from genome assembly GCA_007844105.2 of Rhamnella rubrinervis. Taxonomy (NCBI): domain Eukaryota; kingdom Viridiplantae; phylum Streptophyta; class Magnoliopsida; order Rosales; family Rhamnaceae; genus Rhamnella; species Rhamnella rubrinervis. The sequence continues at coordinate 18,721,474 of CM017581.2, forward strand.
TGGGCAGGTGATAACCACCACCACTTACCACAGTCCACCACCATGTCATTTTGAATCGCGAAGGCGATTTATATACTTTTGAAATTATTTTTGAAGATTTTACGGTATGAATGAGAATGATATATATGTTGGAAAATTAAGAAATAAGTTTTTAATATTTTTCAGAATTGATTTATATATTTAAATTATGCTCCAAACTTAACTCATGCAAAATCTCTGAGAAGATGATGTTGGTTTGAGTATCGTCAAGAAGTTGAAGAAGAAGAAAGGTGTGGGTGTCTTACAAAATAGACACTAAAGCTATGGGGTGTTGATCAAAATGGGTAGGGAGTATCGGTCAAAATGGAAACTAGATAAATGGGTGTTGGTCAAATAGGCTATCATAATTTTTAAATTGGATTGTTTAAAAAGATATAAAGGTAATTTTAAATTATATTTTTAATTATATAAATTTTGAACTATTTTTCATTATATGAGGTTGGACCTGAATATGACATCAAAAATCCTTTTAGAATATGTGGAAATTGACATCACAATCAACGACTTGAGCAAGGGTATCACATAGAAACGATTGGCTTGATTCAGACACAAGGATTGGTCCTACTTTGGAAAAAGCCCACTTTGTTCAACAACATGATTTTACTCATTCCTATCTAACCTGAACTAAACTACGTTTCTTACCCAAAAAAAGAAAAAAGAACTAAACTATATTCATGAAACATACATGCAATGGTTTCATAAAAAAGAAAAAAGAAAAAAAAGACATGGAGCAGTGGTTTCCTTCCGCTAGGGGTCTCCCCCCACAATCGACTTCTAGGATGAAGACCCCCGAATCCAAAACACATTGGTTTGAGCAGAGGCTAGACCACTTCGAAACGATCCTAATGGTGTCCAGAAGCTATATCTTCTTAAGGGACATATAAAACAGGAATGGGTACAGAAAAAATGAGATAAGTGATCTCAGTTCTTCACAGCCCACATTGCGCTCTCATCACATTCAAGCACCCTCTTATGTAGACTTCCATTTTCCATATAACCATAAGCCAACATGAAGTTTCTTTCTTCTCTTTTACACCAAGCCCTTAACCCCACTAATTTTGTGCTTTAATTTGTCCAGGATTGAAATTTCAGCCAGGAATTTTCTCATTCTTGAGAGTTATATTTACTCCCTCAACCCCTAAAATTTTCAACATAATGTGGGTTACGAATTTTCAATTTTTGCTGCCACAATACTTGCCACAAAAAAAAAAAAAAAACAAAACCAAATACCACCCAAGTTGATCAATAATTCAATACATGGATTGCACACACTTTATAGATCATTGAGGGACTATATAATTAGAATTTAATTTAATAGATACCATTAACAAATAGATTCAGAAATCTCTAAATGTCGAGATTAAAAACAAACACCATAAAGAAATAAGTAAAACATATACCATGCAAACTCATCCAAATGAACTGTAATCATAGTCACTCAAAACACCATAATCTAATTTTCATTGTCAAACTCCTGGTACTGCTTGAGCACATCAGCGCAGCCAGCAGCAGGCTCCTTCATGGTGAATCCCATGGCATTGGCAAAGCGATTCTCTGATGCAATCCCATTGTAGTTGGTGAGAATGACACGGGTTCGCTCACGCCCTGGGGATACTGTTGAACAGTCGCCCTGGGGGCTGCTTACAAGAAGAGCATCACAGAGCTGGTTCTCGTGGTCTTCGTTGATGGAGATCTTGTAGGTTCCAGTGGAGTCAGTCTTCCCCTCCTTGCTGTACAAGAGCTCCATTGTGTTCCTGTCTCTGCATTCCACTTTAACCTTGGCACCTATGCAATCACATTAGGCAATACAAATTGTCAAAAGTCAATCCCCAATACGCCATTTTACAGCTCTGCATTGTTGCATCCCCTCAACAGGTCAAAAAAATAATAGCGAAAACATAACAATGATATATTCTAAAGATTGTCTCATAGTACCCATTTCAACTCCAGTCAAACATTCATCAAGCACCAAAATGAAATTTGGGGGGGTGAGAGCACACGTGCTATACACTAAAATACTCACATCAAGCATCACTTTAGTGGGTGCACATTATTTAATCCCAAACGTCAAGAATGGTCAATAAGATGCGGTGTCAAGTTCTTGAAATGCTTATATTATAATATAATATGTGCCATCTATCTATTATTTTGTTGTCTACGACTCGTCGGCGTATTCAGGAAACAAAATCAAACAAATATTATAAACTTTAGTGAAGTGGAATTACTCAAAATCAAGTACACACATAGAGGAATTTTGAACGTCAGGCATCAAATCCAAATTCAAAATCACTAATTTCAATTTCTATTTTATCACAAACAGAAAGACCACGTATCTCCCCAAATTAACAAGCGCACACGGAGGGCTTCGGCTCCATGCACGTTCTCTCATTTCTAACCCTAATATATTAAAAAAAAGAAAAATTACTTGTTAAGATTTTTCAAGCATTCAGATCAAACAGATCAGTCAACCACAAATTAGTAAAGAAAGCACTCACTCAATATTCGTACGCAACGTTTACAAATCCACAAAGTACGGACTCAGATCTAAGAAAATATGACATCCACAACCAAACACGCCCTCATCGACTACTACCAGATAAATTGCAATTCGCAGAACATTTTCAACCGAAATGCAAGTAAATAAACAGTAAGTGAAGGAAATATAATTGGGTACCCGCGATGTAGTTGGAGGCGGAGGTCTCGAAACCAGCGAGGCAAGTGTCGCAGTACACTTGGCCATGCAAAACCAATGGTCTTCTCAGGGGGCGATTGGCGAGGGCCAAAGCCGGAAGCAAGCAAAGCGCTAGGAAAATCGCCAGTTTCGCCATTGATGATACTGTTTTGAGTAATTTCACAGACGAATTCAGAGAAACTCAAAAATGAAACCAAAAGGAGCCACTGAGAAACAATAATGGATATCACAAAATATAAATTGCAAAAGGTTAAAAGGCTGTGAGTGGAGGTAGTAATTGCTTGGGGGGGGGGGGGGGGTGGAAATTATTGAAAACGCGTGGCGGGGTTTTTGGGTGTGGTTGGGAGAGAACTTGCACCGTCTGCGTTCTGTTTATCACCCAGTGAAATTGTGCCAAGTGGAAAACATACGGTTCTAATGGTGAGGTGGAGGGCTTTGGTGTGGGACGTATAAAGAGAACGACCGTAGAGGAAAGGACACGCTTCAAACTGTGTTGATGTTGTAGCTGGCGGTGTCGGTGTTTCACATGGGGAGTGATTGGATTCGGATGCTTCTTCTTAAAGCAAACACACGTCAACCGTGATTGACGGTGCCTACACTTCAGAAACAGAAACATGGGCCAGAAATTTCACCTCAGTTAATTGGGCTGATGTAAAGTTAAGCCCACTTGTTTCAGGGTTTATATTGCCCAATAACCACTTGTGAAGCCGTAATTAACCACACGGTCAAATTCCTTTCATATTAGGTTGACTAACAAAAGTTCTCTTTGGGCTCCATGCAATTATTTTCTTGTGCGTCCTTTATATTCTCTTTTACACATACTCTTTTTTTTTTTTGGTAATTCTTTTACACATACTTATTTATTTATTATTATGTTCTATTTGATAGAAAATATAAAGCATAGGAAAGATGAAATGTTGAAGGAGGAGGTGTTAGATAAAAAGATACAGATTGATTATATTAATTCTTTATATTATTTAGTGCAGTGAAATAAAAAGAACATAATTAATGAAAGTGTAATTATAAATTTATTAATTAGTTATAAAAAAACTCTCTCTCAATCTATTCAATATTAAAGGGAGTATTTTTTATAAATTTAAATGAATTTATCATCCATCTCTAAGCTCACTTCCTCATCAATTCCTCGTGTAACATGTTTATATTGGGGAACTACTTTAACCATGAAATAACCTGCAATCTTGAAGTCAATTAAAAACACATCATCGTAGCAAAGTCAAATCGTAGTCATCTTAACCTCTTAAAGACATTATATGCGATCCAACTATTTGTTTTCTAAATTACTTTTGAAGTAATATAAATAATATTACAAGTCATGGAAGTCAACAATATAGAATTCATTAGATAGTCGGATTCATGAGGTCGTCGAGTGTCATTTATCTCATTCGAATCTCCGGTTATGAAAATCATCCATATTATTAGTGTACCTATTATAAATGGCGATTTTAAACAAAACGCGGTGGTAGATAACCCACGATTACAATGACATGAATCCTCGATATCCTCGTGAGGCCCGGCGTGGCGGCGATAGTGATCTTTGTTTCTATATTGTTTTTGCTACTTAACTATTCTTTCTTTCCACTTTTTGCAAGCGGCGACATCTTGTATCCAGTGAGCGGCGGTGCCAAGCAGCGGTTGGAATGACTATCAATATCGATGATTTGGCTATTTGAATAAGATATTTTAACTATATTATTGAAACTTGAAAGAAACAATATAGTAAGAGTGTAATTGTAAAGGTATTGAATACGTGCTTTTGCTAGTTAACCAATTATGAAATTATGAAATGTGTTTGATTATTTGGCTAATTATGCCTTCACAAATGGCTATTGGGCTATTTAACTCCCTTTTTAACTCATGCAAACAATATCCAACAAAACTGTCCATAAAACTCAAGAGCTAATTCACACTGTATTTGGATCGATAAAATCCAAAGAAAATGAAATAAGATGTTTTTCTATTAGAGAGGAAGATCGATGATCTTAATTGGATGATGCATGTTATCATGCTACATCTTGGCAATAAGGTATGATGTACATCAGTCCCTTTTTATTTTCCATTATATATGTAGTATTATATGCAAATACTTATATATATATATATATATATATATATATATATATATATATATATTTGTATATGCAGGATTAACCTATTCAACATATGCATCAACTAGTGGAACTAGAAGCTACTATAAAGTCTATACATGATGGAGATTAATCTATATCACGTATCTGAAATAACTTTCTTTACCTACCAATGTGCCCGTATGTTAATGGCTACTAACTTTCTCATGTACATGTCGAAGTGCACTTGCAAATAAGTTTTTACAAATTGATAAAAAGCCATAAACACATGTTTATTTTGTCCAAAATATTGCTTTACATTGTAATTACCATGGTACATGCAGTGTTTGTGAAATGTCTATTGAATACAAAACCATCATTTTGGCCATATGCCTTCTTAAACCTCTCAAAAAAACCAAATATAGATGACTCATTTTTGTATCCTTAATACCAAATACAAAAGGATATATTTGTCCATTCTGTCAAAACATTCAAGACCTGAGTGTACTCTTACATCTCCCTTTCAAATGTGTCCTATTAATAGCTACAATAAGTCTAACTTTATTAAATCTAGCTCTAGATTGCTCTAAAGCCATGAAGAAGTACAAGAAATGGTTATCACCAGCTGTCTTAATACTAGTCAAAGTATTTGGATTATTTCTCTCCAACATCAAGCACCATAATAACAATATTTTATAAAACTCTTCAAAAGTATCTCATATATTATTTAGTGCACTTTTTTTTGTACTCTAGGGATTTTCATAATTATATGAACCCGTATTGATTTTCATTATAAAAATTATTTCTTTTTGCTGTATTAGTGAGCAATTCCATTATATTTCAGCATATTTTGACCCCGTCAATCTAGAAGATGCTTGGCGATGTCTGGATGCATGTTCTTGACTTTTAAGCATGTATGGACATTAGTGAATACCAAAGTCACGTATGGTATCGAGGATATGTAGGGATGAGAGAGATGTGATGAAAGAGGATGAGATAGGAGAGTAGAGGATAAGATGAGAATAATATTATCATGTATTTGGTATTGATGGGATTAAAAGTAGGATTACATATTCTATGTTTGATGCATATAAGGATAGGTTGAGATAAAAAAATATATTATTTTAAAAATTTGTATAAAAAATTTTAAAATATATATTTATACTATAAAAAATAAAAATTTAAGATTATTTTAAAAAATTAAAAACCGCTTTAATTTTATAAATTAGCTCTAGAATCAAATGTTTAGTATGAGGTTAGTTAAATTTGTTTATATTTGTGCTCATTTAAAATTAAAAGCCGCTCTAATTATGCATAACCAATATGAATTTAGTACGATATAAAAACAAGTAACAAAAATAGAAACAAAAAGATATATCTATATAGATTCACCTTGTGGTCTTTATACCCAAAATTAGAATGTTTGCATTAAAAGTAATTCATCAAAACACATACAATTTCATGATAAAAGGTTCACACTTATAGTAATTTGTTTTATGATTTTCAATTACATTTTGGTGGGGCATTTACAAACATCCGAGCATATTTAGAAAAACTTATATTCTGGTTGCTCAACTTCCTCGAAGAACGCGACATTAGAAATCTCTTTCAAATCCCATTCCATGACCTTCGACCAAAGACCTTATATTGTTAGCTAGGTTAGCAACTTTTTTGTCCCTATATGAAATAAAAGAGAAAAGAATAAGAACATGAACATAAATTTGTAAAGGAATTACTAAATCCAAACCAAAACATGACAACAATGTTTGAAAAAGAAAGAGATGAACATATATACCAGAGATTGGAACTATATCATTGCCTTGGTGAAGAAGCCAAGCCAAAGCTAGTTGAGGAGTGGTGTAGCTGTGTTTTGCAGCAAGGTTAGCCCTCCATCAATGAATTGCAATCTTGCTTTAAATCCTAATTCAATCATATTCACACCATGATTCTTCAATTATAGTTGAATACCAATACACAGTGCCAAGACAATCTCAATGACATACTTAAGTCTGACCAACAAAACATAGCCACTTTAAGGGCTTAAAATAAATGAGTAATCTACATTAAAAATTTGAACTTCATTACATAATAAAGAAAAATTTAAATTTGAGCTTCATTAAAAATTTAAATTCAGGTTCACAGATTAAACTTGGTTAACAAGTCAGTTAACATCTCAATTTTCTAGCAGAGAGAAAGCACATCACATCAGTGCTTTGCATATTTTACTATATAAAATGATAAACATAATGACTAAATTTTTATGCTAGAGTATAAACTGAATGAATTGAGGCGAGAGTTAAGGTCTGAATTGTTTGACAACCATTTGCTAGCTATGCTAAAGTAGAATTTGTCAACTTGTACAAGTTCACAAGGTCAATTCTGGATAACTTCAATTATAGTTTTCTGATGACCTTCATAGAAGAATCTGCCAATTTTCTTCATCAAATCAAAAATTCAACATGACTTACATTGCAAATGAGATATTAAAAAATATAAATGGAAGTAAATTAACACATACACACATATCTAAAGCATTACACCAAAATTGTGTTAGAAACTTACACCAATCAGTTAAAACAAGCTTCTTCATTTTATGACCACAAACCTTATAGATTACGTGATAAAATCATCACATACATTCTCTAAGCCAGCTAGAGACAAAACTTCCAGTTGTTCAAGCTTCTTCATTGCTGGCAGAGTAAGTTTGACATCAATGCTTTGCCAATCATCAAGATACAATTCCCTCAGACTTGAACCTAGTGATTTTGCCAATTTGTCGACACCAGAAATGGGACAAATTATTGTAAAAGAGTATAGTAGAATAATTTAATTAATTTCCACTTAGTAAAAATTTACAGATGGGAAAATAAAAAACAAAATGGAGAAATTGAAGACAAATCGAATACAGGACGTGCCTAACCAACTAACCAAGGAGAAATTCACATTCAAGGCTTCTAAGTAGAAAACAAAGAAAAAATACAAACATAAGTTTTTTTTCAACAACAAATAGAGGCAAAAAATTAAAAGAAGAAGAGAAAAAACAAATTGAAGTAGAGAGATCCAGCGGTGGATTTTAATACAAAAATATATATTTTTTTTCAATATATATATTTTTTCAATTCTTACAAGAGATCCTACGATGGATTTGAAGCAGAGAGAGAATAGATCGAAGCTGAGCACAGATTGGACGGGGGAAGCACAAAAGAGACAACTGCGTGGGTGGATTAGCTGCTATAACGAGGGCTAATGTGGCTAGGACAATGACGGCTATGGCTGGGTTGTGAGAAACTGGTATGCATTCACGAAATAATTTTGCGAGATAAGGCGAGGGCGAGACACTGAAATGGAAAGCTTACACGATCACGGCGATGACGAACATGAAGAGGAGCATATTTTTTTTTCCTTATTTCCCATTGTATCCCAGCTTGTCGAATGAGATAAGGGGACAAGACAAAAATAAGAAATCAATCAGATAAAGGTAAATCCAGGATTTCATATCCCCCTCCTTTTTTTTTTCCATCACTAAACACCAGATATGACCAGATATATACTTTAATCCTATCCCTTACCCTTCCATACCGTTTACCAAACACGACCTAATGGAAAAATAATTTAAACTTTCAATTCTTACTACACATAACTGCCACTTACAAGTATCATCCACACATTCAACCTCAAATATCTGTGAAGATGACTTTTTAACATTGAATTCATATTTTATTCCATTGTATACGTACCTAACTTTAATATAACTCTCTTTTCGTGGTGTACATTTGTCCAACATCAGTTTCATCACTATAGATAAAAAGATATTATTTGATGCACTCTGCTCAATGTTGATGTTGGAGGATGAAAATTAACTCAAGATGTATAATAAATATCTAATCGAGATGTACGATGACTATCTGATTAATTTGGATGATAATGTTGTTCAACTCGAAATGTCCAATGTTGTGTTGTTTATGGTCTTTTTAAACCAGTAAGTTACCACAAAGAGTATGCATATCCAAAGCAATAGGAACATCAACCATTGCAAACCCTTATGATACAATAGGAACAACAGTCTCATACCCTTTTGACGCAACTAAAGCTTCAAATGCTGAATTTACATCTACATTAACCTCAAACTTGTCATAAGTTTCAACATAGTCATTGGTACGATATCATGTTATTTGGATCCATTCTTCATGTACCTCATCTTCATCATTTATAAGATAATTACAAAAATGTTTAGCTATTCATATTCATGTGAGCTTGGTATCACAAAATTATGTCTTGTAATGTTAGCCCATCATAACTCAAGTTCATAGCAGAAAAACATTAAACCACCATTGAATTTACTGGTATTTCATATTCTTTATTTGTATTTGGCATTCTGTTAATGTTAATTGCAGGAATCGAAGAAGAACAATAATTGCTTTCACTTCTTAAGACAAATATATTACTACGCCTAGCTCTTTTTTCTCATTCAATTTGTAGAATCCTTTGTGACACCTTGATATATAGTGGGGATTTATGGGCCGAATCAATATAAAACTGATTCTTAATAAAGCATTGGACATCTCTAATGTGTTCAATCTCAATAGAATTCAAATTATAGTATGAGTGAAATATATACTTCATTATGAAAATCATTGTAATCTATGTTTATAACCTTGTATGCAATATCTTGTAGTTCATTATGTGTGTAGTTTGTTTTTATCATCCTTATTTTGTTTCTCTCATTTATATACTCTTAATTCCTTTCTTCTTCATTCTTGACAAATATTTCATCATACTGAATAATAATTACAGTGTCATCCATTATAAACCCTACATATTTAATATTAAACTAAATTAAATTAGCATATATAACATAATATAACCAATAATGTTTAAGGTTTAGGAAAATAGTTATAACATAAAAGGTAACAAAATAATATGTACACGTCAATAGTTGACGAGTTTCACCCATTATATTATTGGTGAGCCTTGCCAATTTATGGCAAGTACACTGGTGTGGCACAGATAAGTGCACACACTAGCTCACTCACCTATAATTGTCAAATCTCGTCAATTATGGGTGAGTATATTTTCATTCATTCTCTAAAATTTTACTTGCTAATTATTGGAGAGTATATTAGTGTGTGACTTACCTATTATAAATCGCATTTTACTGACCAATAATTGGTGGCATGCTAATTATTGGTGAGTAGATTCCTAAAAAATTCATTTTTTTATGTGCATATAATACTCTAACATAAGTTGCTATGAAATTATAAAACCTTAACACGCAACATATACAACATCTAAAATACACTATTATGAGAACTTAAATATCAAACTTCCAAAAATAGGTGTAGTTTACCTATATATATATATATATATATATATATCTTTTTTTTGCAAAAGTTGTATTCTTGAAGTAAAATCCATACTCAAACACTTGAATTCGAGTATGTCCAACAATATAAAAGTGTAGGTCAATTGGTAGATGGATTTAAATTGTCTAGATTCAATATGATTTTTTCAAAAAAGAAAGTTAAAAGAAGGTAGAAGAAGGGTAGCTGAAAATCTATATTTTATCATTAACTAATAAGGGATATTATACATTAGGAGCTGGGTATTCGTGACCATTTTTCATAGACAGTAAAACCTCTCTATAGTCATACTGTTGGAACTAAATAAGAGTTTATTTGGAACTACTTTTTCTGAATGAAAAACCGTTTTTTTTAAATAAAAAAAAAGCAGTTTGAAATATGTTTGACTAAAAAATTATAAAATACTTTTTTTAATAAAAAAAAACACTTTAAGTGTTTTTTTTAAAAGCACCTGATAGGTACTTCTCCAAAAAAGTGTTTAAATAAAAGCACTTGTAAAAAAATACTATATACATAAACAGTTTCAAACAGGCCCTAAATTTTATTATTATGAATAGATTATAACTCAATAAAGGTGTAGTTATAATTTTATTTATTTATTTTTACTTAGCTATTTATAGTGCAAGTTGTATAGAAGTAAAGTATATAATAATTAATTAATATAGAATTTCAAGTCTCAAAGCATATGTACATTAATAAAAGATATTAATCTAGTTTCAAGAAAATAGTACATGTATACATATAGTGTTGGAATATATAAATTCATATTAAATATCTAACTTGCATTCTCTTTAATGTTTTTTTTTAATGTAAACTCAATAAATACATATTAATAACTTACTACGCATCTGCAAATTCAAAGATATGATAGCAATTATAAAACATAAATCATTATCTTAAACAATTTTAGATAATATTTATTTCATGTTAAATCTTTAAAGTAACAAAGCATATATTTTTTGTAATATATATAATTATTATTATGTAGAGGCAAATTTTTTAAGATAAAAACTAAAAAATTTATAACTTATTATAATGTAGAATTTATTACTATTTATAACTGGCTCAAGTTGGGATTATAATTTTTTATTATTATATGGAGGTTATTCTTATATAAAGTATCACTGTATTATTGGAGGGTGAGCATTTAATAATTTAAAGTATGTGATTTTTACATAAATTATGGGCGAATTAGTATTTTAATAATTTAAAGCATGTGGGTGGACTTTTTCAAAATTACCTATTAAACAAATCACTTTTAAAATGAATTAAATAAACCTTGCAATATTTAGAATAATCATCAATAAAAATAATAAAATAATATTTATCTCTGCGGGTTAAAATATTATTAGAATCACAAATATAATTATAAATTAACTATAATAAAAAAGTTTCTTTTCTACATATTTAAAAACTTTTTAGACTATTTTGCTTGAATATAAACTCCACAATTCATCATGAATAATAAAATATTTATGAATAAAATTTAAATTTATTATTTTATTAATAGATTTGAAATTAACTTGTCTAAGTCTACTGTGTCAAAAATTAGAACATTCAACCTTTGCAATAGAAGTACAAAAAATAAATAAACCTTTAATATTACAAATTATAATATTAAATTTTAAAAACTATCAAACAAACATCCTTTACCAACAAAACAACCATTTTTAATAATTATATTTTATTAAAAAACAACTTTCTAACATTATGAATTAAAAAATAAGTGCTAACTAAATTTTTCAGAATCTTAGGTAAATGCTTGATATGATCTAAAACAATAAAATTTCCAAAAGAAAAATTCAATTTTGCTCCTCTTTCTCCGTTTATTTAGCCAAATTTTCATTTTCTATACCTATGGTTTTTGTATCTAATTTCTATTAGCACGTGAAGAAGAATTTGTCTGTAATTTGTGCCCAAAGGAGGACTTTGAGCCTTTGGTCTTTCTCCTTTTTTGAAAAAACATCCTTGGCCTTATGATTTGCTTTGCCACAAAACCAACAAGCAGCCACTTTTTCTAAAGAAGTCTATCTTTTTTATTGTCAAAAAGTTATCTTTTGGTTTTTGTTAAAATCAATTTTCTCAAAACTTTTTGACTTTGAATTATGCTAAATTTGAAAAAAAAAAAAAAAGCAAAAAAAGTGTGCTTTAGCCTAAAATGATTAGAAATTGTTTTTAGAATCTTGTGATGTTTGTTCTCTATTCGAAGACAAACTAAGAGTTTAACAAAAAAAAAAAAATTATTTGGCTTTTGTTTTAAATCTCTTTGAAAATCACATAAAGAAGAAGACAACTTTTTAATTAAAGAAGCAACAAGAATATTATCATTCAAGATAATATCTTTCATTCTCAGATAAAAAATTATATTCTCAAACTTATGAATTTTATCATAAACAGTTTACCATAAAAAAATGAACCATTTTTCAATAGAATATCTTTTGAAATCAAGTTGTCATACCCATATTTTTATTCTAAAGCATCCTACAATTCAAAAGCAAATTCTGTAAAAAAAAAAAAGAAAAAAAGATATACATTCCTAGATAGATAAAGCACTCAAAACTATATATATATATATATATATATATATATATATATATATATATATATATATTATTACAATCATCAGTAAAAGTAGATTTGGAGTCTTTACTAATATTTAAAAATGCAATAGATTTTGAAGAATTAACAATTTCATAAACTTTCCTTTTTCTTTTAAAGATTTCAAAATAACAAAGTAAAGCCTAATAGTGAGTCAAAATTTCATTTAATATTGCCAACATTTGAAAATTTGGACTGAAACGCTTTTGGGTTTGCAAGGATAAAAAACAAATACATCAAAATTACAAAACAAAAAACCTAATAATTTTATCTTCTCTAAGAATGTTGAAATTATACTAAAATTTTGAAGCACGAAACATTAAAAAACGACAACAAAATTAATAAACAAGTTAATAAAATTTGGGAAGGCATGTTTGATGAATCGAGGAACGCATAAATGCACATCCTTAGAGAATATCGCTCCTTACGCCTTTGGATTGTCAATGTTCTTCTCCCAAGATAAAACGATTCTCCAAGAACTCTTATGTTCAACTAAGAATTCTCACGAATCCAATAAATAGGAATATATTATGCTTAAAGTATATTTTAAAATATAATATAAACAAATAAATAATTTATTCTAGAAACTGATCTTTTTGCCTTGGCTAAAACTTTGAGAAAGATAATATAACAAAACTCTAATTTTTATATTTTTTTAAGAAAAAAAAGTTGTAAACATGTTTACATATTGTTTGCATATATTGCAGTCGCTATAAATATGGGTGTGTTACTTTCAGGTTAAATATTAATCTTAAAAAACTATATAAATAAAAAATAATGGAAACAAACAATTGTAGTAGAAATGAAAAATAGTAAAGAATTTTATACTAGGTTGTATTACCTTAAAAGAAAATGACTTTATTAATATAACAATTCAACTAACCATGAAATTAAAAATGGAGAATTAAAATTGCTGAAAAATAACAAGCTGAAATAAATTGAAAGTCTAAATTAAAAAGACTAAGACATGATGAAAAATAATGTAGAGTTCTAAATTATTAATGTTAAGGTTGTAGGTCTTTTTCTTATGCTTCTTTTCCCTTTATATAGGTTTCAATATCCAATATAAAAATAAAATAATTAAAAAGATAATTCCACCAGATAATAATTTAATTAAACTTTATCTTTATTTTTGTATGGTTTATATTCATTTCATATGCTTACTTAGAGTTTCACTTACAATAGAGTTCTTTTGTGGCTCAAACATATATATGTATATAGAAAGTTGGACAAAAGACATATTTATATAAAATACATATATATATATATAAAATTGGTAAAGCTTATTTTCAAGGAAAAATTCCACATATTGTGATAGTGTATAACTAAACGATATTATCCAAAACTCAATACTAAAAAGCAGCTTTGATTAGGTATACGTAAACTACTTAAATCAATTACTAATTAAATCCTTACTAGACTTAGTAGCGCATCGTGTATATAATAATAATAATAGTAATCGGAAAGAGGTAACTTAAGCTATTAATGTAGTTAAGAAAGATATACAGTCAACCTCAAATCACTTAAAAAACCTAAGCCAATTTTATTAAAAAAGAAAAATAAAAAGATATTAAAAGAAAAGATAGATAAAAAACACAGCTGTTATCACAAGCAGTACAAAGTAAATAATCAGTTATTAGTGTGTTGAAAAGCCTATGTGAAAGGCTTAGTCAATCCTAATCCCGCTGTCGATAGCTGCGATCTTCTAGCTGTTTCGCCTTTCTTTGGTTGACTTGGTTTTCTTTTAGACATTTTTAATAAATTGTGATCAATGATTTGAAGATTGACAATTCTGAAACCAATTCAAGTTCCAATGCGTTGCACTAAGTGTACCAGAAGAATCTAATGGAACCGAAACTATAGCCATAGCATTTGATTAGTGACCCACATTGGGCATACCATCGAACTTCTTTAAAGGTTTTGAAGAACTTTTACCTTTCAAAGGCGGTCATTCGTCTTTAACTCTATCATCTAAAGAATCAATAGGGAGTGGAACCATGACCATAGCATTTGATTGTTGACCCGTGCTTAGGAAACCATCGATCTCCTTTGAGGGTTTTGATGAGCCCTCAACTTTCAAAGGTGGCCACTTGTCTTCAACTCTATCATTTTCGTAATCATCAATCTCATCATCTGAGTCTCCAGAAGCGTTTGCCTACGATGTAACCTTCTTTGAATTGCAAACACTCTTACCCACTTCTGTATTGAAGTCAGTCCTACTATGAGCACCACTTAGATCTGAAGCAGATGGTCGAACCTTAATGCCCATTTCTATATTAACGTCTACCCTGCTAGAAAGAACCACATCATGCTCATGCTGATGTACCATGTTCTCTCTATGAGTGAGTGTCATTTCAATATTCAATACCTCAAAAGCATTGGTAGTATGCACGGAGGGAGTAGTTGACGTCTCCATATGTATTAAAGGTCCCTACTTCGGTTTGTAGACCTGATTCAAACTCGGAGCCTTATTCTCTTTTTTGTTGGCATGAGCTCTATCTTTAGGAGACTCCTTTCCAATCAACGACTTACACTCAGTCATTGAATGACCAACACTGTGACAAGAAGTTCAAAGTTCTGGAAACGATTCAAAATATAAATCTACTTCAATGCAGTTAACTGTCAGTTTTCAGAGACAAACCCAGCTAAATCCACATTAACAAAGACCCGAACATAGTGTCCAAATTTTCCTACTAGAGTAGAAATGTCAATCTTTAAGGGTATACCAATACCTCTTGCAAGGTCTGTGAGTATGCGTGGATGCCAATATTCCCAAATCAAATTATAAAACCTAACCCATATCTAAGCATTTGTTGACTTCTATGTTACTGGGTTAAAATTTTTTACCCACTTCTGAACCCTAGCTTCAAGTTCAATGTTCCAAATGACAACACCTTTTGCCTATCTTCTGTAGAAAATAGAAGAATCTAAAAGTATCCCCGCCTTAGCGAAATCAATTGTCATTCATCTAACTTCCAGATATTTTGTAATTTTGAGTAAAGATCATCACATTTTCAAGGCTTTTCTCCTTTTGACAACACAATGTGAGCAATCAAAGAGAATTGACAAAGAGTAATTCACTCTTGATAAGTAGAATCATTCACACGAACAGAAACAAAATTGCCTTTACGAGTTATTACAGTTTGAGCCAATATGTACCTGCATAATTCTTCACACCACCCACTGCTTTTTGAGCTGTAGCCTGATTAGTGGTACCATTAACTACATCTGTAAAAGAAAGTTGTTTTAAACTATCGTTATTGTAAACGGCTTCAACCTCACCGCCAATAATGCCAAATGATTTTACTAGTTTTGTACTGCTTGCATTTAAGCTAGTAACCATATCCAGTCCTAATTTGTTCACAGTTACATAATGTTGCATACCCCTTGTTTCCCAAGCTGGATCGAAGGCCCTAATTCCCAACAAATCAAAGTTTCCAATTCATAAATTCTAAGCACGGATTGACTACTTTGGCTGCAACAGACCAACTAACAGACCATAAATTTCACACCCTGTTCCTTTAGACCACACACTCATAGTAATTGTAGTAAGCCAATCCCACAAAAAGTTTAGAGATTACAACAATCAATTGTCAAATGTTGTTTACTCTCAACAAATCAACTCTTATAATCACAAATCAAGAAATCCATAAATTATTGTAACAGAAATGACCACAGAAATTCCCATAAATACAATCACAACATGAATCCAAATATACAACCTACAAACCAATTTAAAAGAATGTAACAATTGTCAGTACCAAATTTGCTGCAAGCACTCACAGAATCTGCCAATTTCAAATGAAAAGCCCGCCCAAAATACAAAACCAACTCGATCTCCAAACCCAATTCTTGGCAAAAATCGCGAACTCACAAGTTGAATTTAAAGACCTTGAGATCGCAGTTGAAGCCCAGCTATCTGTGAACACCCGAGATGCCAATAACCACGCCCACCATCTAGTTTCTATGACACCACAATACCACTCCAATGCGAGTTTGCCACACCCAACGTGCCTGCGATCAAACCCAGAATCCAGCGATAGCTGCAGGTTGAACGGCGTCTTAATCCTCAACAATACTCGGTCGGAAACTCACTTCAACAGATCGGCGAAGCAGCTGGAATTTTTGGCGTATCCAAGCTTGAACCTAGCAATACAGCTACAATGGCCAGCGACATCAATCAATAACTCCCAGTGCTCTGCAACTTTGATCAGCGCCGGATCCACGATGATGGCAACCTGAAACTGCGACATTCGGGTTGCACAAATGGAAGGAGGGATCACAAATGGAAAGAAGGGGGCCTGCTGAGCTTGGTCCTTTAGTGAGGTAGCACATCAATTGCCAACAAAAAACGATGTGATTCGAATTGTTAGGTTGAAAACTTCTATAGAAAACAGAGGAGATGAAAATTTAGTAGAGAAAGCAACTAATACAGGAATACCATCTTTTGCAGCCGTGCTGAGTAGCTCACATGATAGTAAGAAGGGACCTTCCTTTGCAGCTATTTTAAATGATACTTCTATTCCTACATATGAAATCAATGATAATCAAAATGTGCCCACTTGGAAAGAAAATTTTATTTCAGTAAGAGTTAATGATGCCGTATATAAAGAACGTATTGCTCTTTGTCAATTTTCTCTAATAGCAAGAGTTGTTCTCTCAAAAGGAGAAAAACCATGAAAATATGATGATTTATTTTTTAAAACTCCAAAACATTTGGAAATTAGATGAATGGAAACTAATCTCTTTAGGAAGAGGATATTTTCATGTTCTGTTGTACTATGAGGAGGATAGAAAGACAGTGTGGCCACATGGTTCATTACATTTGAAGCCCAGTATTGTTCGTCTACAAGCTTGGGTGAAGAATTTTAAACCTGCTGCATAGAAATCTACGAATGCTCAGGTCGGGGTAAAATTTTACAACTTGAGTTGGGAATACTGACACCATCAGATTCTATTCGATCTTGTGAGAGGTATTGGGATCCCTTTGAGAATTGATAATGCAACATTATCTGGCAACTTTAACCACTTTGCTTGGGTTTTTATGGATGTAGACTTAGCAGGTTTCGTTCCAGATAATTTGTTATTGAAAATTGAAGACACATGCATTAAGGTACAGTTAGAGTATGAAAATTAGTGGGCTGACGTCATATAGTGCACAAATAGGTTCCTCCTATGGCAAAGCCTTTAGATAAAGGGTGAATCTAAACCAAGTACTCAAATTTATAAGCTCAAGCCTCCAGGTCTGCAGTTAGATTCGATTGAAAATCTTGAGGCCCAATAGAAAGAAGTAAGTACTACGGGAGGTTCTTAGGTCCCTACTTCAGAAGTGATTACTATTGGGACAATTGTTACATATTCAAATGTGGATCATTCAGTGTAGGAAAATATTATGGGAAAGAGTGTCCAGAATGTATCTTCAGATTTGGGTGTCACATTTGATGATTTAGATGATGAGTTATTGCTACTGAAAGATGGTTCGATACAGGATCTTGTAGTCAGGAAGGTTCAAGTTCAAGAAGAGTCTACTTTTGGGGGTAGAGAATCTTATAATATGAATAAAGCTATGATTCTCTATGACTCAACAATCAGTCTCAGTATGACGCAACAAAATCTAGACTTAGTCACCTCGAACCCGTCAATTTCAGAAATAACAGATAAAAAGCATGGACTACGGTCAAAAGAAAGCCGAGTCATCCAACAAAAGTAAAGCAGGCTAAAAGGCATCAGGAGCAATCAACAATAGTAATGGATAAGCCTACGTCTTGGGCCACTAACTATGGTAACCAATGAGTTTTTTCTATTGGAATTGCAGAGGGTTTGATAACCCAAATGCCTAAAGGGTATTGCATGATTTTTGTCATTGACATAACCCCACTTTGTTATATTTGGTGGACCCTATGGTTGCCTTTGATTTGGTTCTGGATTCTTTTTTGTCTTTTTTAAATATGGATTTTATTTCAGCTAACAATTCAACTGTTTTACCTACCATGTGGGATTTTACTTCTCGTTCTTTAGATGATGTCGACATTTTACACAGTGAAGTACAAATTATTTTCGTGGATATCCCTACGACTAGGGGTCGGCAATTTATTTTTTTAAGTGTATGAGATTGTGTTTTCTGGGGGTCAGAAAAATCTTAAGCGGGTTTAGAAAACCTCACTGATTCTGATGATCATCCATAGGCAGTTATGAGAAATTTTAATGCTATTTTGGGTGTGTATGAGAAGTCTAACGGTGGTCCTCCTATTTCCTCTACTTGTATTGACTTTCAGTGGGCAGTGGAGGCTACATGTTTATTACCCATTGATATGTAAGGAGCCTTTTTCACTTGGGGCCAGCGTGGAACCCGTGGGTATGTTCAAAGTAAATTAGATAGATTTTTCTATTTGGATCCTTGTTTGGAGATTTGGGATTCTGTGAGTTGTTGTGCTTTAGTCAAGTAGCACTCCGATCATCATCCGTTGCTGTTGAGTCTTTAGAAACTTGGTAATATGGGTCCATACCCTTTTCGCTTTCTGGCTTCTTAATAAGGATTTCAAATCCTTTGCTCAGAGGGTTTGGGCTGAGGAGGTTTTGGGAAGTTCCTTCCATCAGGTCGTTGCAAAATTAAAAAAGGTGAAGCAAGCTCTTCGTGGTTGGAACATAGATGTTTTCGGTGATATTCATGCCAAAATAACTTTGGCATAAAAGAAGCTCCTTTTATTACAGACCATTATAGGCTGTTGAGGAGAGATTAGCGAGAGGCTGCTTGCGGGTTACTTGATGAGGCTCATTGTTCAAAGAAACTATGTTTGAGTTAGTACATATTAAATGGATGAAGGAGGATGATCGTAACTCCAATTCTTCCATTAAACTTCGGTCCACAATCTGACTCCCTTTGTCTTATTTAGATTCTGAGGGTTAATATTTCAGATGAGACGACTATCAGAAGTCATATCGTGGATTATTACAGATTTTTATTTTTGGCTGATGAGACTCAGGTACTGATTTCTCCAGTTTAGATGGAATCATCCAGAGTTTAGTGACTGCAGATGACAACTTGTTCTTAACCGATTTACCTACTTCTGAGGAGGTTAAATAGGCTGTGTTCAACTTGGATCCGATTAGCGCATTCGGCTTTGATGTGTTTCCATGTTCTTTTTTCCAAACTTGTTGGGATTTTATTCATTCCGATGTAGTGGATGTGGTGCAATCCTTTTTTCTTTCGGGAGTTATTCATCTGGGCCTCAACTCTAATTTTATGGTGCTTCTTCCAAAAGTTAAAGGTGCAAACTCGGTGGACAAATTTCGTCCTATTATGTTGGAAAACTTTCTTTTTAAGGTTGTTTCAAAGATTCTAGCTTATCGGCTTACGGGGATCACTTCTAAAATTATTTATGAGAATCAGTTTGGTTTCATTCGAGGTTGAAATATGGAGGACTGCATTTCTATTGCTTCTGACTGTGTCAACCATCTCGACAATAAAATCTTTGGAGGAAATGTGGCTTTGAAAATTGATATTCGTAAAGCTTTTAACTCGATGAGTTGAGATTTCCTCCTAGCAGTTTTAGACAGATTTGACTTCTACACAAATTTTTTCTTCTATATAAAGTCAATTTTAAATTCAACAAAAATTTCAGTTTTGATTAATGGGGTTCTGAAAGGTTACTTTGGTTGCTCTCAAGGGGTTTGGCAAGGTGATCCACTATCTCCTTTATTATTTGGCATCGCTGAGGATTTCTTAAGCAGATACTTGTTTAAGATGGTCTCTCAGGGTTCTTTCTTGCCAATTTCCTTATTGAAGAAATTCTCTTCTCCTACACACCTTCTTTATGTTGATGATGTGTTTATGTTTTGTGGATGAACTTATCAGAATATGCGCGGTATTTTTGCAACCCTGAACCTTTATGGTTTTTTATCTAGTCAAATGGTTGACTTGGACAAATCATATGTTTATTTTGGATCCGGAGTTTCTCACTCTCGTAGGGCCAAGATTTTGATGGATTTTGGGATCAAGGTGGGGTCTATCCCCTTTACTTATCTTGGTGTTCCCCTCTTTAAAGGAAGTCCAACTCAGTTAGCTTACATTGCGTGATGATTTAGAAGCGATTAGCTCTTTGGAAGGTCGCTCTTTCTCTTGAGGTTGATTGTCTTTGATCAAATTTGTTATCACTTCCAAGTTTGTGTACACCTTTATGATCTATAAATGGCTTGTAGGATTGTTCAAGTCCCTTAACAGGGTTATTCGAAATTTTTTATGGACATGATCTTTATTGGTTCGGAACGCTATCTCGGTTGCTTGGTCTACCTGTTACTTGCCTACAAAACAAGGGGGTTTAGGTTTAAAAAACCTAATCACTTTCAATAAAGCTCTATTGAGGAAGCTCACTTAGAAGTTAATGAATAAGGATTCCTTTGTTTTTCGATTTCTTTGGGCGCGCTTTTTAGGAAAGCTAAACCCATTGTATCATGTCACATCTTCGATTTGACCTTCTCTCAGGCAACTTTATCTTACTTTATCGAGAGAGGCCAAATGGGTTATCGGGGTTAACTCCAACGTCCGTTTTTGGGTAGACAACTGGTTGAGGATATCTATCATTGAATTGTTATAGAACTCTGGAAATTTATGTGACCGAAGCCTTCTTGTTGGTGATCTGGTTGATTTTAATGGCGCTTGGAGCCTTCCGTTGAGTTTCTGTGAGGCTTTTCCTCAACTGACTACGTGCATTAAAGAGGTGTCAATTACGATGGACAGGCTGGATAAAAGAGTTTGAGTTTATTCCATCTCAGACTTCATTTTTTATCGAGATGTTTATTTTCTATTATCTACAACGGCTTCATTTCCGGTATGGGCTAAGTACTTATGGAAGAATTTCATTCCTCCAGTCCGCTCAGTTTTGACTTGGCGCCTCCTCCTGGGGTGTATTCCTATCGATGATGTTTTGTTGAGATGGAGATTCTCAATGGCTTCTAAATGCAGAATTTGTGGTAAGGATTCGAAAACTATTTCTCATCTCTTTTTGACTTGCCCCTATGCCACTGCCATTTGAGATTGTCTGGGGGTTGCTTTCGAGTTAAACTTCGATGCATCAGATTCAGTGGGTTCTCTTTTTTAGAATGCTATAACGGTTTCTTTGAGTTCTCAAGTCTTCAATTTATGGACTACGGATATTGTGAGTGCTTTCTTTGCTATTTGGATTGTTCGGAATCAAGGGCACTTTGGGAATGTCTTCATTCCTTTAGCTTGCACTCTGGCTTTTATTTGAGCTTTAATTAGGGAAGCGAATGTTATTTAAAAGGGGACAATGCACAACTTTATTAGTGATATTTTGGTTTTCAGGAGTTTAGGTGTTGTTGGTACTGTGCCGCGGACTCCTCGGATTATTCCTGTAATTTGATCTCCCCCACCGATTGGGTGGTTAAAGGTTAATACAGATGGTACAGCTGATGGTTGTTTGGGTCCGAGCAGATGCGGTGGGAATTTCGTCACTAGTAGGGGCTTTATTAAAAGTAGTTTTGCGGTCCTTGTGGACTCATGTTATGCCTTTGAGAGTGAGATATTGGGTGTCATTATTGCTATAGAGTATGGTAAAGACTTTTAGTGGGATCACTTATGGCTAGAGTGCGATTCTACTTATGTTGCAAATTTACTTATTCATCGCAATATCATGGTCCTATGGGCTTTCAAAGCAAGATGGGTAAATTGTTTCCGTTATATTTTTCAGCATCCAGTTCTAGGTTTCTCATCTTGGGGAGGACAAAGCGATGTGGATGCTCTCCGCTTCTTTGTTTTTCTTGAGAACCTGATGGTGGTAGGGTCTTCTAGATTCTTGTTTTTCGTTGCATTATAAGAATATTAATGGTTTTGAAAATTATCGGTTTAGAAAATAACTTGTTTGTTCCTTTGATGTCCCGATAGTCTTTTTTCTGGATTAAGGTTTTTTCCATTTGGGATTTTTTCTCTATTCAGATTTTAACGAGGTCGACGACAGTCAGTATTACATTTTCGTTTTTTAAATCTGTTGTAACCTATGCATGCGTCGTTTCATTTTAGATTTTTATATCTGTTGTAACTATTGTAACTGATATATTTTTTTTTAATTAATAAAAAAATTTTACTTGCTCGATGTGGATTTGGAGGGATGCCAACCTAGTTGGGATATCTTTGCCCCAGGGTCAGAGGGTGCCAACCTAATTGGAATTTTTCTACCCGTCTACCCAGCAAGTAAACTCTTCTGATTATTATTATTATTATTATTATTATTATTATTAAGTGGTTCTAAATAGGGCCTATAAATGATTTTGGCTGAGTTATAACCCAGCTCGATACGAAGCCACAAATGATTTTGGCAAAATCATACACTAATACTATTTGTCACACTTCAACCATAAGATTAATCTTATCCAAAATTGCTATTTAAAACTAATTTTTTGGATTCTTTAGCTACTTATATATATTATTTGCAGCCGATATGCGACTTTTTGTCATTCATTATCTTACTCTCTGATGAGATTTTTACAATCCACCACTCCACTGGACCACATCGTCAGATGCCTACAAGAATCATCTCATAATGCTTATAATGATTATTTTTAAATTTAAAAAATATTAATAAATTTACAACTTTATTATATAATTTTAAAAACATTGGTGCATAAAAATACTATAATTAATAAGACAAATGGGAATTATGATTATTAATAATTGCAAGTTATAATTTTAGAAAGAAACACTGTACAAACAAAAGTTGACAAATCTTCATCAACAACAATTGGTCAATGCAGCACCTAGGGGTGTGATCTAATAAAAAAGAAGCCGACCGTTCTATTACACTCGCTTGCAAGAGTTGTGATTTGAGTCTTGGCAAGCCCTGTTATTGCCTTAGGTGTACTCAACCTTTCTTGAAGCACCACGTGGAGGAAGATCTGTTAGGGGGTTGAGTAGAGGAGGATTTGTTATGGGGCTGAGCTAGTTACTCTAGACTTCTATAAGATTGCAAAACTAAAGCAGTAAAAAAATGTTATCCATTAATACTGATGAAATCTACATCGAGACCCTTTTTGTTATATAAAAAAAAACAATTGGTCAATACCATTCGAATCAACTTGTTGCCTAGTTTTTAATAAGGCTATGAATATCTTATTTGAGCGTCTAGAAGAACAAAAAAAAAAAAAGGAAAAAGTCAAAGAGCGAAATTCAAACTTATTAATTTCAACATCCTAATTGTTTAGACTCTAGAAGATGATGAAAAAGTGGACTAATGAATTATTCCAAGTCGGCAATGGACGAATAAATGAAAGATATGGGCATATAATTAATAAAATTCAGTGACAAACCATTCACCAAAAAATAAAATCCACTGAAAAATCTTGCACCAAAAACAAGATGAAAAGGTTATGTACAAGATCATACTTCCTTAATGGTTATCATCAAAATGCATGAATACCATCATTAGTGGAATCTCCACTTCAATTTTGTGCAGAATTGTGCTGTTGCACTTATCTTCACCCACATTTACTATATATATACAACGTATTTTTGGGGTTGTGGCCTTTCCACTCCATCAACCCAATTTGATATATATATATCTTTTGGTTCTCACTTTAATTACAAAGGGAAAGAAGCCAGCAGAAAAAACCTAGGAGTTATGAAAATGTAAGCTAAGCATGGTAATTACTAGTAGGAGCGAGCCAAAGTTCTTTCCACAATTTATTTTTTTGAGAGGATAGTTAATTATTGACTGAAGAAAATATTTGATATCATAGACTAAATTCTGGAATATGTTGAAAAAAACAAACAGTATCAAAGCCAACCATTTTTTTTAACCATTTGTATAATATTACCAGATTACATTTACGAACTGAGAATGACTTAATGGACATCTAATTCCTTCATCACTACTTCGTCGCTTACAATCACTTTTACATGTTTTTGCTGACTTCCATATTTCCATACTAAGGAACATCTTTGTCATTAATAGTTGTCACCTTTTTTGTAAACCAATAATCTAATAGCCTTTATTCAGCTTATTTATAGTTGAAAATGATCAAAATCATTTTGTTTATTTATTTATTGTTAGAAACTAATTGATGTACGTAACTATATTGTGTCTTAAAATAAAATATAACCTAATCATGTGAATAAAACATGAATATGTATTCCAATATCACATTTTTGAACATTCAAACTTTTATAAAGTTATTAAATATAACAGCTTCGACTACTAAGCCACACTTTTTTCTTTCTCAAAAAAATTATACTGAGCATTAAGCTTTATTAAAATGTAGTCAATATTTCATAGTTGACTAAGTAATAAGACGTACACATACTACATAAGCACTGACGTAGTATAATTTTTGTTCAGCATGGTCCTATACTTTTTTATTTTTTTTTGGGTAAAAGAGCACGGTCCTATGCTGAATAAGAAAGTAGGCATGCATTGCATTGATTGAGCTAGCCATAGATTGCAGGTACTTTAGGCCTTTGAATTTTCAATAATATTAATTTGGTAAAAAGTTTTGTCAAATTTGTTTACCAAATGATAAATTGTCTTATTGATTTCTATTTAGGATTTAGGTGTTTTTGAGTAGAGTTTTACTTATACTTAATAGCAGTATTCTTTCTTCTTCTTTTTTTTATAAATGGAAAATGACATTGACGTAGATTCCATTAACTTAAAATTTTATTAATGAATAGAATTTTTTTATTATTTCAATTTTATAATTTAATAAGAGTTTAAAATAGTTAATTCACATATTTAATTTTTATCTTTTTTAATAGATTCCCCCCACCTAAATTATCAAATAAAGATTGAGTATATATAAGATAATAATAAAATTTATTAAAATTTAAACCATAATACTCATAAATAAAATAAATATGTAATTTCTTTTTTTGCTGAATCACAGCCCAGATGCCACCCTCTCTTATAAAGTTGTACTAAAAATTCATTCTATAAACAAAGTCGGTAAAACACATTTTGGCAAGCCTAGCATTAGTGTTGAATTTTTTTAACATAATTCAGAAAACACACTCCTTTATAAAATTAAAATATAGTCCAAATATGTATCCAGGCCGGCCGACAAATGGAATCAATCATGTCAGCACTGCTCTTTAAAGCTTCAAGAATAGTTTTGGCTCTGATTTTATATATGGGTCTAGCTAGTACAGTTTAGAAACCCCAAAAATCTTCTTTTTGATGCGTCTCGAGAAGTGTGACGATTTTCAAATGAAATACAAGACGGAACCAAGATCTAAAATGAGATGCAAATGTTATGAGACTTTAACTATTCCTCTTTTAGTAGTCATATATTTTTATGTTAGCAATTTCTGGTGTAGTAAAACGTTATCTCCCAAATTAGAAGCACAAAAAAGAGCTCCACAGCAAGCATTTCCTTTTGTCATAGTTTTTATCTCATAAAGAAGGGTTCCAAAGTACTTCCCTCCTCTTTTTCCTCGGACTGGAAAAACAATGCAGTGCACGCCTTTCCCTAAAGTAGGGAATCCTCTGAATTCGATTGTACCTTTATATAATGAATCCGATGCTCTCAAACTTTCTGTAATATGGATGCTTAGGCAAGGACACACACACACACACATATATATATATATATGTATGGGAAAACCTATATATAATACTGTAGATAACTCTTGGTAGAAATGTTTGTATATTTAATCAAAAGTCTTCGTAGGCCAGCTGGACCACCTAATTAAAAAAGTTTCCAAACTCTGTTTTACATGTGTTACTTTTTAGCTAGAATAAACTAATGAAAGTATAAGAAGACTTGCAAAAGATTCTTAAAACCTACCAATTATCATAAACAACAAATTAACAATCAACTCTCCAATTAATGGTTAAAGTGTCAGACAATTCTACTTCATCCGATTACGATCCATCCTCTATACTTTTACACTATAAATGCAGTACTCGAGCCTTATAGCTGTCGGCAAACATAGTACTACACGTTTAGTGCTTACAAGCCGTAAGGAAAAAAGGAAACAAAAATGGTGTCAAGCTCGAAGACATGGCTGCTAAGCTTAGGCCTAGTCCTGTTGTGTATGGTACGTGGTAGTAATGGGAAGGTGGATCACAACAATCGAGTAAAAGCAGTAAATCTAGGAGGTTGGCTGGTCACAGAAGGCTGGATGAAACCTTCCCTTTTTGATGGCATCCCAAACAAGGACTTCTTGGTATCTTCCTAGCTATTGCCATTTTCATTATCTAGTATGA
Organism: Rhamnella rubrinervis; assembly: GCA_007844105.2. Classification (NCBI taxonomy): domain Eukaryota; kingdom Viridiplantae; phylum Streptophyta; class Magnoliopsida; order Rosales; family Rhamnaceae; genus Rhamnella; species Rhamnella rubrinervis. The sequence goes on from CM017581.2 coordinate 18,748,460, forward strand.
TCGTAATAATGTCTTCTAACCCCATTTTACTTTAATAATAAAGCTAATTAAAACTGGTCATACATATATGTCTATATATATGTATATACATATATTGTAGGATGGAACTCAGCTTCAGCTGAAATCAATCAAAACTGGGAAATATCTGTCTGCTGAATCAGGAGGAGGAAGCATCATCGTTGCAAATCGCTCATCCAGTTCGGGATGGGAAACATTTAGAGTAATTAATTTTGCAGAATACAAAATGGGATTTAATTTAATTTCAAAATAATAATATGCTTTATATTGAATTTGGGTCGAATATGCTTGGTTTTGTGTACATATATAGTTGTGGAGGCTGAACGAGTGCGCTTTTCACTTAAGGGTGTTTGGCAAACAATTTGTGGGGGTTGACCACTTGAATGGTGTAGTAGCGGTGTCAAATTCACCCGGTGGTTCAGAGACATTTGAGATTGTTAGAAAATCCGGAGATTCAAAGCGTGTACGAATAAAAGCAGTCAATGGATTTTTCTTACAGGCAAAAACAGAGGAGATGGTGACAGCTGATTATGCACCTGGAAATGGCAGTGGATGGGGAGACGATGATCCTTCTGTGTTCGTCTTTAATATTACTGGAAAGTTGGAGGGCGAATTTCAAGTCACAAATGGTTATGGCCCCTTAAAGGCCCCACAAGTTATGCGTGTAAGAGTACATGATCAATGCTATGATTACTTCATCAATTTCATCGAAACCCAATTGTCCTTTTTTTGTTGTGTTGGAAGCAATTAAAGAACCAAATATATTAATTAAACCAAATTGTCATACATTGTAACTCCAAATTGCATAATTATCAACTAAAGTAGATGCTTTGTTATGTCAGGAGCACTGGAGGAGCTTCATAGTTGAAAGTGACTTCAAGTTCATATCAGAGAATGGATTAAACGCTGTGAGAATACCAGTGGGTTGGTGGATAGCCAGCGATCCAGTGCCACCGCACCCTTTCATAGGTGGTTCCTTGGCAACCTTAGACAATGCCTTCTTGTGGGCCAAGTATGTATGATGTGTCTACCTTCTTATATTTATCTTGAGTTTCAAGAGGGATCAGCAAGTCATGGCTTGTAAATATGATTTCCATTAGATTGCTAGCGTAAATTAATTAATGACTTTTGGAAAATTTTTGTGGTGGTCAGGAAATATGGATTGAAGATAATAATAGACCTGCATGCAGCACCAGGTTCACAAAATGGTTGGGAGCACAGCGGTTCTAGAGATGGTACTCAAGAATGGGGTCAGACTGACAATACCATTCATCAAACAGTTGCTGTTATTGAATTCCTCACCTCCAGGTATAAAATATGCTCCACTGTTCACTTCAATATCACGTATATAAATTAATATACGTACTGAATACAAAATATATATATGTAAATGAAAGGTATGCCCAGAGCCCGAGCCTATACGCAGTAGAACTCATAAACGAGCCTCTGTCCCCAGGAGTTTCTCTGGAGACAGTGACCAAATACTACAAGGCTGGTTATGCTGCAGTGCGCAGGCACTCATCCAAGGCCTACGTGATTTTCTCAAACCGTTTGGGACCAATGGAACCCCTAGAGCTCTTCCCTTTCGCCAGTGGCTTAAGTGGCTCGGTCATCGACGTCCATTACTACAACCTATTCTCGGAGGATTTTAAGAAAATGAGTGCCCAACAAAACATTGATTTCGTCTACACCAATCGTTCGGCGCAGTTGAATCTTGTCACCACTTCCAATGGGCCTCTCACTTTTGTAGGTGAATGGGTGGCTGAATGGGATGTGAAAGGGGCAACAAAAGAAGATTACCAAAGATTTGCAAAAGCTCAACTGGATGTTTATGGAAGAGCAACATTTGGGTGGGCTTATTGGGCGCTTAAGAACGTCAACAAACATTGGAGTCTCCAATGGAAGATCAACAATGGTTACATGAAGCTCTAGCTAGCCATATAGCTGGACTCTGTACCACCTTCAGTTTGGACTCTCAAATGACTGACAAAACCATTAGTCTCTAGTCTGTCTCTAGTCTATAATAAGCTTGCTTTGAATTTGCATTTACAATAATCCAATGTTCTGCAAGTTTAATTAAAGCAATTTTCATTTTTATTGGAGCATCTATTATATTAATTAACTCTCTCACTACTACCTTAAAGAAGTTGGACCTACCAATGAACTTGGACATTTCTCTAAAGTGGGCTAATCTTCGATTGAGCTAAAAAGTGAAAAAGTTTGAAAGCCCAGAACGCCACAGCAATGGTTCTCCCTGAGGGCCTTAAATGCAAGGCTGGCCCACTGATCTTCAGGTCCATATCTCTAACGGGTCCTTTTAATTGTATGTCGTATGCCTACGCTTAATGAATGCAATTGTCAAATTATCCAAACTTTATTTCTATTTTTCATTTTTTATTCTTATTTTTATTTACTTTTCTAGGCTATATCAATTGAACCACCTTGCGGTTTGTTCTTATTTTAAATTACATATACAGGTACTGATGATATTATCACACCCCCTATATTTAACATCCTCAATTAAATTTTCTTTCTCTCTCATATGTGGCATGTAGAGTGATTTTTTTGCTCTTTAAAATATTAAATTACAATAAAATACTAATTCAAAAATATATAATTTATAAAATTTTAAAAAACTATTAATTTCTCTTTCCTCTCTCGCTACCCTTCTTTCTCATTTCCCTTACAGCCCATCTCTCCTCTATTTTCTTTCTTTACAGCTTATTCACAGAGCATCAATCAAGCTAGAAACTAAATAAAGTAATACCCTTGAATTAAAATCTGCATCTGAAACTCAATTCTTCTCATAAAACTTTCTAGTGGAAAACCCTAAGGTTCAGAAGAGCTCAATCTGTATTCAGTAGTTTCCCTGTCCTTTATAAATCTAATGCAAATGACAGCTGATCTACAAGGCACAAACAACAAAAGAAAAGGCAACCGTCAACCTCAATTGAGAAAGCATAATCTTATTACAAACATCATATTTCTTCAATTAATCTAAGAACAAATAAGTTCTAAAGTTAAAGTCGCACATTTCAAGCTCGCAACAAAAATGACCAAAAGAAATTTTAATGGGTTCCCAAAACACTATCTTTTTCCCATAAAAACCCTAATCAGGAAGCATATATAAATAGATACATACAACCATGTTCACAAACATACTCAACAAAAACATATCAATTTCATAGAAGACCCAAAAGAGTCGTGTCTGATAGAAGTTGGCACGAAGATCATCATATTCCTACCTCAGCTTCTGTACTTTCAACAACCCTACCAAAATCCAAAAAAATAAAACACAGAAATGCAAAATAACCATTTAGAAATTCAAGCCAGAAACAAAACCAAACACCAACGATTAATCTGAAACAAATATATCACACATAAAAATAGACATAGATAGAGAGAAAGAGCTTACCTGAGAGAGGAATGAGAGAGGTGCTTTGTAGGCAATTGGAAACGAGATGGCGACTGGTAGGTTAGCGATCCGGTGTTGGAGCAAACAACCACAAGATCACGACTGGTGTGGAGGGAGGGATCCACTTTGTTGTATGGACCATTGATATTTGTTGTTGGAGACAAAAGAAAAGCCATGGTTGTAGAAGAAAGAAAGAAAGAGAAAAAGAAAAAAAAAAGCTCACACATAAATATTTAATTTTATTAAGTTTTCATATTTTTTTATTTATTTCAATTAAAATAATGTACAAACGGTAGAAAATTAACAGTGTGAGGTATTGTGCTATTTTTTAAACTTATACAGGTTGACTAAAATTTGATCAAAACTTAGGGGATTCTATAAAAATAGCCTTACTTTTTTCTTATTTGTGTCCCCATCGCCCCCCAATTTCAAACGCCATTGTTGAGGCTAACATTATACCGTCTCGATTCACATCAAGTGAGACATTACCACCTGTTTCAAACGGTTCTGAAACTCATGATTTATGATGCCCTAATGGTCGCTGAAAACCACCCCAATTAGCGTGCAAAGTCACCAATCATTGTGTCTTTCCGTTGCTGTGAGACTATTATTTTTTAGTTTTGTTGAATTGTGGGGATGGTTAGGCTCATATATTTTGAACAAATAGGAAAAAAATGGCTATTGTTTTAACCAAAAAAACAGTTAAGATCTTACACTGCTCAAAAGGGGTGACTTAGAATGTGTTTAATGACTTGAAAATAGAAAATAAGGTGGAGGAATCTTGGTGCAGCAATGTGGTACTGGCTAAGGACACTTCAATGCTTAAGTCACTGATCGAAAAGTGTATAAGAAGTTATTGAGAGGAGTTGCTAGAACTCTTTAACTCGTAGAGTTTTACAGCTTCTAGAACTCTTCAGCTCCTAGACCTTTAACTTTAAAAACTTCTACTTCTAGAGTTCTATAGTTTTTAGAACCCTTCAACTTCCAGAGATTCTAGTTCTATAGTTTTTAGAACCCTTCAGCTTCCAGAGATTCTACTCCCAAAAAGTTTCAGCTCCAAAAGCTCTTTAGGTCCCAGAGTTCTATAACTTCTAGAACTCTTTAATGCTCAACTCTTCAGCTCGTAGAGTTTTACAGTTACTAGAATTATTCAGCTTCCAGCTTTTCAATTTCAAAAGCTTCTGCTTCTAGAGTTTTATGACTTCTAGAACTCTTTAGCTCCTTGCTTTTTAGCTTTCATAGCTTCAGCTTTTAAAGTTTTACTGTTTCTAAAACTCTTTAACACTCAGTTTTCAGCTCGCAGATTTTTACACCTTCTAGAACTCTTCAAGTCCCAGCTCTTCAACTTTTAGAGCTTCTGCTTTTAAAGTTCTATAACTTATAAAACTCTTCAGCTCCTAGAGCTTCTACTTTCGAAGAGCTTCAGCTCCTAGAGTTTTATAGGGCTTCTACTCCTAGAGTTTTACAGTTTTTAGAACTCTTCAATGCTTAGCTCTTCATCTCATATAGTTTTATAGCTCCTAGAACTTTTCAGCTTTCAGCTATTTAATTTTAAGAGCTTCTGCTTATTGAGTTTTATAACTTCTAGAACTCTTCAGCTCCTAGAGTTTTTACTTTCATAGAGCTTAAATTTTTAGACCTCTTCAACTCCTAGAGTTTTTCAACTCCCAAAGAGCTTCACCTCCTAGAGCTCTTCAGTTGCTACTAGAATTTAACAGCTTTTAGAACTTTTTAGCTCCCAGCTCTTCAACTCTTAGAGCTTCTGCTTCCAGAGTTTTACAGGTTCTAAAACTCTTCAGCTCCCAAAACTTCTACTCCCAGAGAGTTTTAGCTCCAAAGTTTCACCTTCAGAACTTACCTTAGAGCTCTTCAGCTCCCAAAGAGTTTCAACTCATAAAGCTTTTCATCTTCTAAAACTTCTGCTTTCAGAAAGTGCTCATAGAACTCTATAACTCTAGAGTTTCGACTCCTAGAGTCCTTCAACTTCTAAAACCTTTCAACTCCGTAGAGTATTATTAGCTCCCTAAGAGTTTCAGCTTTAGTGCCAAGCACCCTAGGACCCAAAGCACTCAGTATCTTAACACCTTTAGCAATAGTGGCTTAAGTACCCACACCTAGTGCACTAATGCGCGACTATCTTTGTACACATTATTCAACCTTTTTTTATAGGCCATATAACACATATACAAACTTTGCAATAGCTACCTTCGTCTATAAATTGAATAATTACCGGCCTTAGTAGCCAAGGGGCAGATGTTATAAGGGTTTTTACTAAGTCCACTTACACATAGCCCAATTAAGGCATAGTGCTTAAGCAATCCAACCCAACCTAAATACTATATCAACCACACTAGTGGGCACCTTACAAGAGAAAGACTCTCCTACTTCGACCAGTTACACACAAATCGCTCCCCCTACATCTATGATAATTATTCAAGCGCTACATATCTTCCACTACCATAGATACTCTATATAGTACTAGTGATGCTATCTTACTACCAATTATTCTCCCACTCTCTACTTCCACTATCACCTCTCATCATGGAAACCACTACCACCTTACCTCAGCTAACCACCATGAGGTAGGTGCATAGGAAAGTGGATACGTGGTGAGTAAGAAACACTCACCTATAAAAACCTTAATGACAACTCCCCTCAGGTACATTCTCTAGCCTTACTAAAACTTTGTTCAATAGCTTCTTATATAATTTTTTATCACTAACTTAAGTGTTAAAGTATCCAGACCATTGCCCCAAAATTTTCCCACCTTCTTTTCTATTTCCATGTTATTAAACACACTTGAAGTCATCCCTTTTAAGTAGTATAAGACCTTAACTGTTTTTTGGTTAAAACAATTTTATTCAATTCCTTTGGAAGTGTAATTAGAACCTCCCTTCCTTCACTCTTCTCAACACTAATTGGCCTATGAATATTTCTCCCAAAGCTTTAGCAAAGGCTCTGCGTTAGAGATTCAACCAAAAAGCCATTGATTGGACCTCCATAAATGATTGTATTTAGTTCATTTTTATAAGGAAAATATTTAGGATGTTAAATTTTGAAATCTAAATGCATCTTAAATGATGTGTCATTTTTCGTGTCAATAGTATTTTTTAACTTGTTAGAAGATAATATAAAAAATAATATGGAAGAATTTTATTAGTATTACTTTTATAGGATTCATTTTTAGTATTTTAGTAAATACTCTTATTTATTAATGTACTATGACGGTGACCAAGATATCAATTCTCTTTATATATATATATATATATATATATATATAATTAAGATGAGATTTAATTTTAAAAAATAATAAGGTGAATTATAGCATTCCATGAGTCAAGATGAGCAAAGTGGAAGCAGAAGGTGACATATATGATACTGAATAACAACGGTGGAATATATATATGTATATGGATGAAGCTTTTGTATAGGTGCTTACGAATGAAGTGCGTGTAGTGTGCACCAAACAAAGACGCCAAACCTTTTAAACCCCACAAATGAGCCTCAAGAAACAGACTTAAGTGGGAGTCCAATTGCATAAAAGGAAGTGACAGTATAAATGATATTATATAGTATATTATATGACGGTCATCATAAAGTTTTGTCCATGCCCTTGTTGTTGGGGAACATCAATTATTACTAAATATTTATTAAAACTCTTTCATCAATTCCTTTTGATGGAAAATACTGAACCCCAGCATACAAATAACCATGCATTCCTAAAAATCTTTACACATTCTTAATTGTATAAGAACTTAATTGGAATCATGATGACTATTAATTTCTCATGTGTTAGATGCCCTTCGCCAATTTGTAAGTTTATTCAACTTTTAAATACTTAGATGAATAAGTGTATTGCTTTGGGCTTTCTGGTGGGTGCCAGCTGTAATTATAGTGAGGAACATACATATTTTGAAGGTGGGTTTACAATTCACATTATTGAAGAAGCAGCAACTTACGTAATTAAATAGCCCACTTGAAGATATATTATGCAGCTCCCAAGCAAGGATACTTTGCTTAAAAAGATCTTAGGCAAATTGATTAATTGGCAAGAAAACGATTTTATTGCATAGGACATTTCATCGTTAAGTGAGCTTAGCTAGCTGTTCACATGTATGAGGGTCGGGTTTTAAAGTCTAAGATGGACCACTACTGAATTAATGAGCGAGCTCATATCAATATGTCTGTGTAAATAAATAAATAAATTAATTAATTAATAATATATATATATATGTTTGTGTGTCCAAAGTGGTTGGTACATATCTGGCAATCATATTCATTGGTAAGTTTGGGACACCCAATGGCATCAACATCATGTATTAGAAAACAGAATAAGCTTCACCAAATGAAGAACTTAGTTGCCTTTCTTGGCCTTGCAAGTCAAAATATGGGGTTGACCCTCATTCAAGTTTTTTTTTTTTTTTTTAGTATCAAATAGTTAATTTACTACTACAAACTATTATAGACAATCATTGGAACCTAAGGGTGGCTAAAAGAAGTCAATCACTACCTTAATGAGAACTTTAAACTCTCAAACCACGCTTCTAATTAATCTCCATATGCGTACATTTTTTAATACTTCAAAACCCATATATATGTGTTGATGCAATTTTTTTCAGCCCAATTGCACCTGAACAAATGAGCAAAATTTTGGATATTAGAGGTAATGAATTGGATGATGTTGAGCTTGAATTCCTCCTCTCAACTCTCCTTCAAGCTTCCCTGTCAACTAAAATAAAAAACAGAATCAGAAACCAAATTGGTGGAGGGTCATTGGCATTGGCTCTCTGATAGGTGTTTTGATGAGATAGAAGCTAAAAAGCAAAAAAAATATACACCGACATGGAGAAGAAGAAGATGAAGAGAGAGAAGAAGTGAGAGTGTCAATGGAATAGTGTGTGAATTGTGCATTACCAATTTCACCTTTTGTCCCCCTTTTATCTTTTTTGCCACCCAATATCTTAGTGTCTAAGAATGTATTAAAATTAGCTTATTAGATTGTAAGATTTCTTTTTTATTATCCTAAAAGTGATTTTGAATAATAATAGTTATTAAATGCCAAATTATCTCTTTAGAGTTACTCAAGCAGATATATTTCTGCTCTCAGCCAAATATCAAAGGAGATAGCATAAGGGATTCTTGACTTAATTTTTACAATACAGAGAATTCTTTTTCAAAATTATCCCTAACAATATGCATTCTTGTACATATGTATATATATTTTACTTGATCAATATGAACTTTTGCACTTGGTCATTGGTCTTCTGCCAATTGAAATTCTAGATTGAAGAATAATTTATTTTACTTGATGACAATTATTAGATTCATTTCCATCAAATTGTAGCGAGAGACATGCATATTTATTCCACAATATTACGAGGATCTTAAAAGTAATATAAAGGAGGCTATTTGGTCAATTTGTTAAATAATTATGAACACCGATAATATATAAGCCCTCGTTATTATATATTGAAGTTTAAAGTCATTGTTTTACCATTTAGTAAAAGCTTATCGTTATGATTTCAAGAAAAAAAAAATATTCAACAATTGGGTCAATTCTTTTTTTAAAAAAAGGGAAAAATTAAAATGAATTCTATTTGGTAAAATAAAATAATTAAAACAAACTTTTATGTAATTGAGAAAATATGATTGAATTTTTGGAGATCAGAGAGACTTAATTATATCTTCTTCTTCTTTTTTATCATCTTCTACATATTTTTTTGGTCTACACTAGTACGTAGTAAAAAGCTCTTCATTAATCGCTTGGGATACAAGTAAAAATTTCTTTATTAATTTTTGGGATATAAATTTATTGTCTATCTTGGGTGATGTGAATAATATATATATATATATATAGAAACAAGACTAGGCTTTTAAGAATGAATAGCAGTGCCAGTACCACTAGGTTTCAGAATGATATGAAGATAAAGAAAATACTTGTCAGTGATAGTATCACATCTAATAAAAGTAAATTCTGAAAAGATATGAAAAGAAATCTATTATTAAAAACAAAAATAAAAAATTCAAATCTCGTAAATCTGCATATGTTCTCCAATCTAGTGAATGCCACTTGGTAGATAGAGATGCAATGTGTGCTCAACACTATATTCTCCATCTGAAAAGAATCGAACCCTACAAAAAAATATATATTAAAAAGAAAAAGGTTAAATATTTAATATATAGTTTGATCTTTAATTTTAATCATGCAAGAGCTAGCTTATAATGCAGATTCAATATTAGCTTTCAGTATATATAAATATATATATATATATATATATATATCTATCTCGCATTGTCTCTTTCATTTTTTTTTTTCATAGCTTTGATTTCCTTTAGTAAAGTATCCCAATTACACAATTCAATGACTTTAGGAGCTGAGTTACATCTTTTTTCTCCTTTCTCTCCAAGAACATTAACATCAAACCAGGAAAAAATATTAAATAAATAAATACTCTATTATTTCATTGTCGACCATGACAAGTATAAATGACGAACTACACACAGTATAAGGACTTCTGTTTAATAAATTAAATTCGAGATATTATTACTATTAAAGAGGACACAAGAAATAAAAAATAAGAAAAAAAATATAGTCATACAAATTTGCTTTTTCTTAATTTACCCTAGTTGTTTCTTTGTAAATTTCTTTGAAATAGTTTCTCAGAGAGAACATATTTGCTGCATTAAATTTATATTTTGGGTTTACAACAAAATAATTATTTTTTTATTTTTGGATTTTTTTAACTATTTAGTAGGAGTTAGTAATAATTCAAATTATTTGTCTCAGCACATATCCTTTGCTGATATGCAGTAATAAATAATTATTTTATTCTATCTGCTATAAAAAAAGTTAACAAGGAAATAGATAAATAATTAGTATTTAATATTGTGGCGTAATAGAAAAAAATGGATAAATTTTTACACTCACTTATAAAGGTTAAAATTCAAGTTTTGATAATATTTTTACAATACATTATGTGTACTCAATTTTATTAATTAAAACTATTAAAGGTTTTAATTTATTATTCGAACTTCAACGAGTTATACAAATAAAATCGCAGATCTATATTATAACTAATAATTTCTATACTTGCACAGGGGTGTGACTTAGCGGAAAGAGGAGGTTCCATCACATTTCGACTGCGAGAGTTGTGGTTAGTTGTGCATTTCAGATTATTGTCAGGATGTCTTTCGTCTTACTTGAATCGTCAGGTGGAGGGGATCTGTTGTGATCATTAGGGGCTGAGAATTTCTCTGACTCTTCTGAGCTTACAATTTGAGTATGAAGAATAGTCGGTGGAGGGATGTTAAGGTAGAATTCTTCTGGCTACTTAAAGGCTACATCCACTAATAAAATTACAGGCGATGAGATTGAAATTTTTTATTTATAAAAAAAAATAATTTCTACAGCTTTATTTATTAAAAAAAATAAATAGATTTTAAAACAGGAGATTGAAGAAAATAAAATAATTGAATGCGGTGCCATCGCGCGTGCAACCTCGGAAAAGGATCAAGCACACACACGGGGACAGATCTACTGCTCAACTCCCAAAATCCACTGCTCTATTTTACACTACCTGCAGTGCTACTTGTACTATATATGACTGCTTCCGTATTTTACTCTTTCTTTTTTTTTTTTGGGTTTTCTTTTTTAATGTCAATTATCAAAATAAATATCGTTGTGTAGTTTAATCCGTAGTTTTCATTTTATAATATCCAACTAGAATTAGAGAAATTTTATACTCGAGTTTTGCAATTACAATTGTGTCTAATGCTATAAAATGTTTGAATTGGAACAGTGTCTTTTTCATGAATAAATACTCTAATAAAAAATGTAAAAGTTCATTTTTTTTATACTAATTTGATTTATGAAATTTTATTACAAATTCTTTTGACGTTACACTACAAGCACTTCAAATTTTATTTTATTTTGATCACTTTGATTTGTGGTTTTCTAAGACTTATTCTTTAGTCATATAGTGTACAACTTTTTTTTATAGCATTGAATGTTGTCATTCGATGTACTTGAATATTATAATCCATGAAGGGCTACATAATTAAGAAGCACATAATGAGCATAATTCCAGCATCATTCTTTTTTTTTTTTTTTTTTGTAAGAAATAATTCTAACATCATTCTGTTAAACATGTTTTACCTATGAATTAACTAATTTTATGGACTTTTAAAATATTATAATTAAATATTTTAAAAAAATTTAAAACTTTTTAAAAATTTATAAAAATTTTAAACTTTAAAAATATTTTAAAAGTTTTAATTAAATATCTTTAAACTTTTTAAATTTATTAAAGTTTTTTAAAATCTTGAATACACATTATTAACCATCCAATAAGCTTCCAATTTTGATTTAATTTGATTATGTAAAAGAAAATAAAATTAATGGACATCATTTGTCACATAAACTCGTTATGATTAAACGTAAATAACATTTCCAATTGGCCACTAAAAAAGTGGCTGGCTTTCGTTGGAGAGTGGAAAGCATCCAAAGCTACCAATTTGCTCCTAAAGAAACTATTATAATTATTTATTTACCAAAAAGAAAAAAGAAACTATGATAATTATTTAATCACGAAATGGGGCTTTCACTTCTATGTAACCAAACACAAACATATACACATGCTCTCTCTCCACATCGTTCTCTCAACTAGAAGCAACGGCTCAGATTCACTCCTCGGTTTCTGGCTCTTCTTTATCTTCCCCACCTCCACTTCTCCTTCACCTCTCTCTCTCTCTACCTCTCTCTGCGAAAGTAGTAGTAGGAATATAGTTTTTAGCAGAAGAAGAAAAGAAGAAGAAAGATGTTGTTGGGAAAGAGGCCAAGACCACCAATGAAGAGGACTACAAGCATGTCAGAGATCACCTTTGATCTGAGCAGCAATATTAATGGTGAAACCCCTCAAGTATTGTCGTCCTCATCGGATCCACACAACCCTTTTATCAACTTGAAGGACGTCACAGGTCACCAATCGGCGGCCTTATGGTGTCGTGGTGGTGGTGGTGTTGATGGGTTGGATCAGCGGTTGATGGCGACCAGGGTGTCGCCTCGAAATCAACCAAGTAATTCAGCTGCTTTTGTTGAGACTGCTCATTTCTTGAGAGCCTGTTCCCTCTGCAAGCGACGTCTAGTTCCTACCCGTGATATTTACATGTATAGGTATATATACATATATTACCCTTATTAATTCTCTCTCTCAGCGTTATTTGATTATATATAAAAGTTAATTAGGTTTGATAATCAATATTTTCAAGGAATAAGATTAGTTTTGATTTGAATATATAACAAATCCATCTTTCTTTCTTTCTTTCTTTCTTTCTTTTTCTCTCTCTCTCTCACACTCATTACGGATACTCCTACCTTATAATAACCTTAATTTTATCCATTTCTCATGTTGTTTTTCTATCTTGTTAAGGTTAATACTGATATGTATGTGTCGACAATATTTGCTGATTTTGAGGGATTTTTCCGATGGTGGTTATCATAGAAACTTAATCTATATAATTAACAAACCTGTCCTTACATGTACTGTAATTAAACAATATCACTAATTTTCTCAGTATGTGTGTAATTTTTGTAGAGGTGATAGTGCTTTTTGTAGCCTAGAGTGCCGGCAACATCAAATGAACCAAGACGAGAGGAAGGAGAAGTGCTCGTTGGCTTCAAAGAAAGAAGCTGCTTCGTCTGCTACAAAAGGTGAAACTGTGGCGGCTTCGTAGCACCTGCTTATAGATGCCCTCTTCAGCTATGTATAGAAACCCTTTGTTTACATACACATATATATATATATATATATATATATATGTCAACGGATTGGGAGGTTAGTACTTCATCTTCATATATATATATATATATATATATATATATATATATGTGCATGCGAAACCAGCAAGTTTTGGAGCTTTTCTCTTTTTAATTTTCATGTGGATATATATATATATATATATATATATATATATATATATATATATACCACTTTCAAATCTGTAATTCTTCCCATTTCCTACAAATCCTCTTCTATTTTCCTTTTGAGTACTATAATATGGAAGAAAGTTGCACATTTACAAGATTTAAGTTTCTTCTTCTCTTTTGTTTTCTCTTTGTTGGGGTTTAATTTGCCTATATGTGAATGATGCTTAGCTGGAAATCAGTTAGAAAATCGATGGGCCTACGATGATTCATATTTTGAGTTGGAGGGTAGTGGGGTTTTCGAAGAGATTCTCCTTGAGGTGCCAATTTTTTTTTAAAAGAATTAATAATAATAATTACAATTTTTTTTTAAAAAAAATAGTTACAATATATTATATGAATTTTGTTAATTTCTTCATAGTAAACGCAGTTGGAATATATCCCAGATATTCAATTCGCTAATTGCCATAGAGGTTTAAGATGAATCTTCGTACTAAATCAAACAATAAAAAATAAAAATAAAAATGAGATATTATTAATTTCCCATGTTTATTAATTTGAACCAAGGTTGGACTCTTTTTGGGTGTTTAATACGTAAACTAGTATAAGAAGTTTCCTCTTTGCTGAATGGTAAATTAAAAAATAGACCTAAAATTGGTAAATAAAATATATTTTTCTTTTTTTCCAAATAATAGTAATGAGGATAAAGATCTGCTTAGTGGCGTCATGTTTTGGCGTATCGATGAGTGGTGCAAACTGTGAAAGGGCGGAATCTGAGCTTTGCATGGGGTGGGTCCCACTTTGGCTTTACACAAATTACAGAAGGAATAGAAAAAAAGAAAAAGAAAAAGAAAAGGGAAACAGGCCCAAATTTCCATTATTATAATTTTGTATTTTACGGAATCGGGAAGCGAAGCTGAGTTGAGGGGACCAGTCAGAAACAAATAAAAGAGTGTCCCCACACTTTTCTCTTTCTGGGTTGGGCCCCACACCAATTGGCTCCTCATGATCTCCCATCTAACACCCCCCGCCATGTGAGCGTGGAAATCAATCCGCTGTCCCTCAAGGACTCACACTCACACAGTGTGTGAGTGGTTTTCTTAATTGGGTGTATCAAGTGAGTGGTTGATAATCATGATTTCTGCGATAACCCCATTGCCCATGCATTACCTTTCCATGGGACCGCACCACAGCTTGTCAGTCCGGGCCAAGCGGACACGTGTCCTTCATTATTTCCTTTTATATATATATATATATATATATATATATAATTGAAATAATACAAATTTCTTACTTTATAAGATGTGAATTTTCAAAGTACCAAAAGTAAAATCATCAACTCTCTACTTTATCTTGGACAATTAAAAAATGTACGTGTGCCTTTATTCTCTATTCAGTACCAAGCAATTTCTTTTTCTTTGTTTTGGAAATGAAATAGTGGTGGACAAGTATATTTGCATATTGGTTCTAAATTATATTCTTTTGTTTTGGGAATGAAATAGTGGTGGACAAGTATATTTGCATATTATATTCTTTGGGTAATATGTCGCTAGCATTTATTATTTTCCAAGTTTAGTGTCATGCTTTTTGTTCTCTGTAATTTTGGTAAATGTTTGTAAAAGATTAGGAATATGGCTTTTACATAACCCCAATTTTAATTCGGTAGTTTATTTTAGTAGCACGCACATGACTGAAAAGTACGTGCTTTCTATATTGCTTTGTCGATATTAATTAATTGTAATTAGTTTATGTGTGTGCATATGTCTGATTAGAAAGTAACTAATAAGCAAACATGTTTACATATGAACTTAATAATTGATGTCCATAAGAATAACTTTTGGGACACATGAAATATTTACAAATTATATGTAATACATTGGCAAGCATCCACTAACTCTCATCATAATCAACTTTGATTTATTCACCAATATATCTTTAAGCATATATACAAAATTTTAATATATTGGATCAGCTTTTTTATGTATGTATTTTTTAAGTTGCTTTTTATGCTGATGCAGCTTGGTCATTTGATCCTTTCTGTTAAGATCAAAGCCAAATTAATAATATAACTGGTTGATATATATGAAATGAGATTATATATCTCGTTTTTTTTCTTTTTTCTTTTTTATATCTATCGATTTAATAAATAAATATCACAGCAATTAAAATTTATTTATTTATTAATTTATCAAATTTCATTTTTTTTAATTGATGCATTTATTGAAGAAAAAGATAAAGCAACTAGAGACAGAAAAAAAGGGGACAGATAATTTAATTTGACAATTCGATATATAGATATAATATATATTTATATAATTGAAAAGAAATATAATAAGTTATAATTGCATTATGAGGCTATGAATATATTAAAAGGAAGAAACATACATATAGCATATAGTGTACTTGAACGTAATCACCTACTTATTAAAATCTACAAGCAGGTTAAAGAAGATATGAGTGAATTTATTTTAATTTTTTTTTTCCAAGTGGGTCAATGTCTCTCAATTTGGCCAATTGGGGGGCAGAATACTTTGGATCGAATAATTTCAAGTGCCTTTTCTTTGTTTTTATTTTTTATTTATAATGTTTTTCTCTGTTTATTCTACACAAAAACAATTGGTGTCCTCACGTAACCATGACATACGTATTCGTACCTCTGCACTATACTTCTTTATATTTTTCTGACACACCTCTGTGGCTTTGATTGCGCGTATGCAGTGTTTGTAGCATCCCATGAGCCTATGACTCAGTTTTTGACGTAGGAAAAAACAAAACAAGGAAAAACTAAAAAAATTAATAATACTGTGACAGAGTGGCAGGGCTGCATTATTTTTAATATTCTGACATGCATCTAAGTTTGTCAACCACATGAACCATAAAAAATAATGTTAAAAGGTTTTGTGATTTTTTAAAGATAATTATTAGTTTGGATCTTGCTTCAATTTAGTCATGTCTTGAACTATCACATGTACTTATCAAATATTCGACCAAAAATAACATGTACTTGTCACAGAGAGTTAGTTATCTCTATTTGGTTGATAAATTTACATTTTTCTGTTAGACTTTTACAAAATGGTTAATCTAATATACTTGTAACAAATATTTTACAAGGATTATATTTAATCTTAATTCATTTGGAATAATAAGATTGACAACTAATTCATTTCTCTTATCAATTTTTATTTTTAAATTAAAATTTATACAGCTAATACATATTGGTCATGTTGGTCAAGCATGTTAGTGATCAAAGAAAGAGTGATTTATTCATCAAAAAAGAAAAGAAAGAGTGATTTGAAGACCCTTTAGTGGTTTGTACGTGGTGGTGGCCGTGGCAACAAATTGCATGCAGCTGCCTACATAGCTGGTTAGCAAAGTGAAGCCGTAGATTTCAGAAACATGCACATCGAAAGCCCCGGCTCTCTACTTTACAAACCAACTTTTGCAAAGAACTCCAAATTAATTTCTTTAATTTGTATATCAAAACAGTTTAAAGATGATGTTTGCTATTGGGTAACCATAATTAATTTTATAAAGGCCAATTTGCACAAGTGGGCATGTGTCAGCATGAAAGGGCCAAGCAAAGCAGCTAACCTCTACGCACTTTATTAAATGAAAATCAACGCATCAATGACTCTTTTGATTATTGTGTTTTGTCAAAATATTGAATTGTAGCTTTCAAATTATTTTTTAAAAATATCAGGGTTTGTGTCCTGCTGCTGACTCCACAGATTCCCTAACTCCTTCCTTCACAGCTGCTAGAACATTGCCATATTTTCCATGTCTCCTTATCTGTCACTTTAATGAATGGGTGCTACATTAATTAATTTTTTCTATTAATTAATTCATAAAGTCTAAACTTTTTAATTGATATGATATTCATTCATTGAAAAGAAAGGTAAAACATATATAGATAGAGAGAAAATAGAATAGTTGATTTTAATTCTGCCAAATGGGGTCGGCGCCAACCAAATGTATATCCTCCTTGTAACCGAAAAAAAATTATTAAATAAATAAAGAAACAAAATCTGAGTTTTCTGAATTAGTATCTGCTTGCTGACTGTCTCATGACGCAACCATGCACCATGTTATTTGAAGATTCAATCTCTACACTGTTACTCATTATTAAAAATATGTTTTATTTGTATTTTACTCAATCTGGCATTGCCACTTGGGATATCTGTCATATTCTAAGCCCTTCTATATTAAATCTACCAACCACTACACATTGAGATTATATACGCCGTTAGTTACCAAAGAAAAAGGAAAAAAAAGATTATATGTGCCGTTAAATTAGGTGTTGAGACAAAAAAAAGAAAAGATCTTCTTATAAGTCTTAATCACCATTAATAGTGACATATATGATATATATTAGTATAATTAATACCCTGTTTTGTCAGCTTATATAAGGTACAATGACAATTAAAGTATAATAATAATTATAAAAGTTACAATTTAAATTTTAATAAATTTTAATAATATTTTATAAACATCAAATTTCGCATTATATATAAAGTAAAAAATAAATTTTAATAATATTTTATAGATACACCATCTCACATCGTATAAAAGGTGAAAAGAAAGTGAAAAGAGATCAAACCTACTATTTCAGAAGCAATTGCCAAACTGAAATAATAACAATGATTATAAAGTTAAAATAATAATAACGTTTTATTTTCTACTAAAATTTTAAAGTTTTTTATTCCTAAAAGGGAAAAATGATAGTTGCGGAACCATGTCCAGTCCACATGCAGGTCAGGTCCCAGGTGCTCCTTAATTTTTATGTGTTGTACTTAGTACTGAAATTTGAAAATTTGTGTTTGGCCAACAAAAAAAAATTAAAGATTGGTTTCCGGTCCATCGTTACAAGTTACAACCAGCTGAGACCTAGCTGTGCTATGATTTTTGTTGATTAGTAATTTTCCAACAAAGATGGACCCACGGGGGCCTACTGAGCCCGACCATTTTCATAGCTTTAGACGTAAGCACCCGACCCCAATTTTCCAATTGATGGGTTGATCGTCAACGTCAATCCCAGTTTGCAGTTGGGTTTTTTATTTGCG
Organism: Rhamnella rubrinervis; assembly: GCA_007844105.2. NCBI lineage: Eukaryota > Viridiplantae > Streptophyta > Magnoliopsida > Rosales > Rhamnaceae > Rhamnella > Rhamnella rubrinervis. Next base: position 18,766,875 of record CM017581.2, read on the forward strand.
ACGTTGTTTTGTTATAATTTTTAAGTAGTTGTTTTTGGATGCTAACCCCCACCTTTGTGGACAATGACATACCATTGACCTTTCGGATTTTAGAGAGTTCTTATACGACTTCCCACGCCCCAATATTCAACCTTATAAGGTTAATTGTGTCTGGTGTAATAATATATGGACGTACGTAGCTCTCATTAATGGTTAATCTTATATAAATATTTTTATGTAATTTAATTCTTGTAAAATTGTAAATATTTAAAGAAAATAAGGAAAGTTGAGTAGTTATATTTATCCAAGAGAATCAGTAGCACAACTAATTAGGTTCTCATGTAACTCTCTCATCAGGAACAACTTTAATCAGAATATATAGTACTGTAACTTTTAGTCTTATATATTATTACAGTTCCATTAATAATATATATGGATCCAATGAATTAGGATTTTAAACCCCTTCTCGATCCAGTCATGATAATTCCATACACCAAACGTTCAACCCAAATTATTAATTGTTCCAAGTGGTCAATTCGCTCATCTAGAATCACAAAGAATCAGGACAAAAAAAATCATATATATGGTCCATTTCTAAGCAATGATCACGAATAACATATATATTAGGTAGAAAAGAAAGGACAGTCAATAAATGCAGTAATCAACGAAATTGATTATTGAATGATGTATACCAGTCAAAGCCTACACTTCACACACTGCTTCATCATCATAATAAAAATGGAAAAATTAAAGCATTAACTATAGTGTACATATATATATATATGAAGAAGACAACTAAAATCAGAGTGAGAAGACCGCTATATATCAGAGGAGACTATTGGCCCACACACATCAATTGTATATAATGAGTTAGGTTAGGGTCTTCAGAGACCATTGGATCTATTTTTGGGATATCATATATGAAAAACTAGAGTGAGAAATTGTTAATTTTTGTATATATTTCTTTGACTGATTAATATAACATATGTAGGTTAAAGAATTATAAAAAATTAACTCCGTAAAAATCGACCTATACACCTTTATAATATTCTATACAAGGTAATACAATCAATATAATTAATTTGTTAAACCGTGGTGGCAAATTTTGACTATTTCAATATTCCCCCTCAAGTTGGTGCATAGATATTGCTTATGCTCAACATGTCCGCAAATTTTGAAAATATTCGATTTGAGGCCTTGGTGAGAATGTCAGCCCGATCTTCTAATCGACTTTCTAGTAATTCCAAGATCTTTGCTTCCAATTTCTCCTTGATAAAGAATTGGTCAACTTCAACATGCTTTGTATGATCATGATGAATTGGATTATGGGTCATGTCACGTGCAAACTTATTATCATAATACAACTGAATTGGTTTATTAGGTGAATATCCCAAATCTTGTAAGAGAAATTTAAGCTACAATCCTTCACAAATTCCAAGTATCATTCCTCTAATTTCACTTCTACTACTTGAGTGGGCAACAACATTTGCTTCTTGCTCCTCCAAGTGACAAGATTGCCACCTACAAAGGTAAAATACCCTGAAGTGGATCGCATATCATTCTTATCTCCGGCTCAGTTTGCATCAGTGTATACATCTATGGTTTTTTCCTCGATTTTTTTAGAGAATAAAATTCTTGTACCAGGCTAACTTTAGATATCTCAAAATACATGATTGCATTCATATATTGTTCACTGGATTGTGCATATATTGACTAACAATACTTAATGCAAATGCAAGATCTAGTCTTGTGTGTGCTAAGTACATTAATCTGCCAACAAGTCTTTGATATCTCCTTTTGTCAATTGGAACTTAATTAGTTTCAACACATAATTTCAAACCTTCTTCAATTGGTTTATTTGTTGATTGACATCTCGACATTCCAATTTCTTGAAGCGTCTAAGGCATATTTTCTTTGAGATAAGAAAATGCCTTTCTGAGGATCGTGATACTTCTATTCCAAAAAGTACTTTGAGGAACCTAGATCTTTCATTTCAAATTCTCTAGATAAGTATTCTGTAAAGCCTTCCTTTCATCGGATCATTTCCTATTACTACCATGTCATCTACATAAACAATGAGTGCAGTAGTTTTCGCATTTTGTTTCTTTAAGAATAGGTGTGATTTGAATTGCTTTTGTTGGTAACCAAAGTCTATCATAGATTTTGTGAATCTTCCAAACCAAGCTCTAGGATATTGCTTTAGTCCATATAATGATTTCTTGGTCTACATACCTTAGGCTTTGCTTCTGTTATCATATACCACGGTGGGAGATCCATGTAGACTTCTTGAGAGAGTTCACCATGTAGGAATGCATTCTTCACATCAAATTGTTGTAACGACCAATCAAAATTTCGGCTAAGAAGCGTGTTGATTTTAGCCACATGTGCAAATGTTTCAGTGTAGTTAATTCCATAAGTTTGGGTATATCCTTTTGCCACCAATCTAAGCCTTAAAACATTCGATCGTACCATCGACTTTGTATTTCATAGTAAAGATCCATGGACACCCATGGTTTTTCTGCGGGGAAGGTCCACGAGCTCCCAAGTTTGGTTCTTCTGTAAGGAGGTCATCTCTTCATTCATTGTGGCTTTCCATCTTGGATCGTTAAGGCTTCCTATACAACTGCTAGGAATTGATATAGTAGATAATTGATTTACAAATGACTGATTTGTTTTGACAAGCGATGTGTAGATATATAATGGTTCATGGAATATCTCACTTTACTAGACAATTGAGGTTCATATGTTGGTTTTAGAATACCTCTGGTAAGATCCTGGATGACTAAGACAGTGTATAAGAAATATCCTTATACAACGATTGGTTTGGTGTATCAATTGAGATAGACTGAAGCTCAGTTTCAAAAGTTTCCTGATTTTCTAGATGCTCATTCCCACTTAGATCCAAGTTTTGACCACTAGATTCCAACTCATCCACTTCTATGTTTATCGTGTTACTGTGTAGAGTATCGCCACTTATATCCAAATTTTGACAACTAGGATCCAAATCACCTACATTGTGATCAAATATCTCCACAACATCTTCCTAAGAGTTGTGCTCAAGAGTTTGAATTTCCTTAAGATACTCCCACGAAATTGGACTTAGAAATACATAGTACTTCATGGAAGACAACATCCATAGTGATAAACATGCGTCTAGTAGGGAGATGATAACATCTGTATCATTTTTGACGAAAAGCATATCCAACAAGACATATTTTAAAGCTCGAAGCATTAACTTACTTCGTTGGTCTTTGTGAAGATGAACATAGGCAACACAATCAAAGATGTAAGAAGGTAGGTTTGGGACTATTGGTGCATCAATAGCTACGCAAATGCACGGAAGGGTGCTTTGAAGTTGATAGACCGAGGAGGAAACACGATTGATGAAATATGCAGCGAGAGAAGAGCTTTTGTCGCATGAAGGAATGTGAGCTTCCATTAGGGAAGCGTATAACTTCAATAAGTGTCTATTCTTATGTTCGGTCCTGCTTGTTTTGCGATGTGTATCGGGACAACTGATTTGATGAATGGAGCCATGAGAGTCCAATAATTATGAAGTTCCATGCGTATTCCCGCCATTATCACTTCAAAACACTTGTATCCGCCATTGTATTGTGTATGCGGGGTTGTATAAAGTTTTGAAATAGCAATGTAACTTTTGATTTGGATTTCATCAAACACAACCAAGTCATCCGAGTACAATCATCTATAAAGGTAACAAACCAATGTGATCCCCGATGTGGGGACTTTAAAAGGTCTCTAAACATCAGTGAATAATTATAAAAGGATCCGGACTTTTATTTAAAACCAAAGGAAATAAAGCCGCGATGACTTTTTGCAAGTGCACACACAACACATTTGAAAATAGAAATATCCAAATTTGTAAACAAACTAGGAAACAATTTTTTAAATAACCAAATGAGGCATGACCCAACGACAATGCGAGCCAAGTCTCGAGTTATCTTCTTGGAAGAAATAGTGTTGTCGATGGCCAAAGCTTGTATGTCTGTTGGAAGTTTTAACTCAGTCTAAGTAGTACAACTTTCCTTTCTTAACACCATAACCAATTATTTGTCAAGTCTGAATATCCTTAAACACACAAGAATTAGTCCAAAAATAACAACATAAGATAAGGTATTAGTAATTTGAGAAACTAACATAAGGTTATAATCTAAGGAATGAACCACCAACATAGAATCAATATGTAAATTATTAGTAAGTTGTGATAACCCTTCCCTAATAATTAGGGTAGTATTACCATTGGTTTGGAGACACAATTTTGGGAGGAAGGGTTAAGTTTTGAGACTTGGCTAATATCAAATGTCATCTGATCAGTAGCACCAGAATCAATAATCCATGCACTATTCAAAACACGTGTAGAAATATTCAAAACCTTACCTCCAGTGTTTGTAGTGGTTACTAATGCTGATGATGTAAAAGTTACGTTAATAGATCCTCGTTTAGCGGCATTGTAGTAGGCGATCGCTTGGAATTCGATGTCGAGTTGGGTCCCACCAATGGATATCAATTAGCTCAAAGCGACTTTTGAATGACTTGTTTGATTCAATGAGTGCATTTGTATGTAGGTTTATACGTACTATTGGAATTTTTCAGATTGATGGATTTTGGCCAGTCTTGTGACGTCTGACTAGGTAGATTACGGGAAATCATAGTAGAAGCTTTTGGTTTGTTAATATCTTCATTTAAAGTAGTAGATCGTATGGCCTCGCGACGAACTAAGGAATAACACTCTTCCAGACTTGGAAGTGGTTCACATCGTAAAATTTATCGGCAAGTTGATCCAACAATTTATCCATCTAGCAAGAAATATGTGTACTTTCGGGTTCTCTCAACTCTTTATCGATATATTGTAACATCATTTGGATCCTTCATGACAACTTTATCATGGTGATCGAGCTCTTGAAATATCTTTGTTAATTCTCCATAATAGGCTAGATTTGACACCGTTTGGTGAGGCCTTTTGATGCAAAGAATAGATATGCATCTCATCATTACCATCATAAAAGCTTTGGAAAGAGTACTCCAGATTTCACGGGCGTGGGTATCGTAGATAGCGCTCCATTATGTTAGGAGACATCGACATCAAAGTAGCGTTTCACCTTTTGATTTTCAGCATACCATTTTTCGTATCCACTTATCGGACACATCGTGGAGCGGTTTTGCCCATTATTTAGATGAGTTTCTCATGTTCAGCAATATGCATCTTCATCAATTGAGATCACACATTGTAATTTATTTGATGCAGAATGCTGGTATTGAAGGCACCTTGGTGAACAAAAATGGAGCAATTTGGTTTGAGGAGGTTCAATTCTTGACTCATTTTTAATTAAATCCACCTTTTTTTAAACAAGATAAATAACACTTTATTTGGGGATAAAATAGAAGAATCTAGGCTTGGATCAGTGAATCTTTATCTCGGAAGATGAGAAAGAAGAATGATCTAGAATCAGAGCAATTAAGGACCATTTGGCTTTACAAATCTGAAACCAATTAGTATAATGACCTAATCTAATGTAAGGCCCAATAGAAGAAACAAAGCCCAATAACAATGAAATTTAAGTTAGTGTTTAATTTCAGAAACAAAGGTAATGTTTCAGAATACCAGTTTTGAATATGAATGACGCCGAGATGAGTTTGGGCTCGACGGACAATGGACAGTAGGAGACTAATCGGTATGGGTGCAGCGGCAAGGCAGAGCATGAATGAAGCAGTAGGTGGACCGAGGTGCGAGCGAAGGCGCATGATGATGTAGTAGAGGTTGTTTGACAACCAGCGGAGATTTGAGCACGATAACAATCGACGAAACATATCTGAGTTCGACAATTTGGGTTTGATTTTGTTTGGAACTTGGGTTTTATTTTTTGAAATTTGATTTGATTTGATTTGATTTGAGTTTTGTTTGAGATTTGATTTTCTGGGATTTGGATGCACAAACCTTTTTTTTTTTTTTTTTATCTAGAGCCAGGAGTATAACCGTGCTCTGATACCATGAAAAACTAAAGTGAGAAATTGTTAATTTTTGTATGTATTTCTTTGACTGATCAATACAACATATATAGGTTAAAGAATTATAAAAAAATTAGCTCCCTAGAAATCTGAATATACACCTATACAATATTCTACACAAGGCAATACAATCAATATAATTAATTTGTCAAGTGTGGTGACATTCATTGATATCTTGAGAGAATATGATAATTTCTTTTTAGATTTTGATGACATGGTGGAGGACAATGGGTAGTGGTTTCATTTTTTGGTGAAAGACAATGCATTAAACAACACAAAAAAGTCCTACCTCAATTGAAGGAGGCAGGACAAAGGAGGCTGAACACTTCTTACAACCAACAGACAAAAGTTCATAAATAAAGGGGGGCAATATTACAAACTCAATACAACAAAGCTTAATATTAGAATTTAAAGAGTATTTAGCCAAAGCGTTTGCTACTTGATTTTTATCTCTCCTTTCCTAGATCACCTTCCATGAGCACTCATTCAATCTAGACTTGATTATAGACATAAAGTAAAAAGAATCCCATTCCAAGTGCCTTCGATAAAGCTTCTTCCACCACCTCTAAGGCATCTGAACTCTAAATAACCTGCTTTCTATTTAACAAATCTGCTATAGTCGTGCCCCACTCAAGCCTCAATGCTTAGACCATGTGAGTAGAAATATAGTTTGTTAAATGCAATTCCAGCATGATAATATTACCCTAAAAATCACGAGCAAATAGCGCCAAAGCAGCTTTTCTATCAATAAAAGCTACATCTAGATTCACTATAATCCAACCTTTCTTATGAGCCATCCAAGTAGAGTATATGCCAAATAGATTTGTATCTTACTGCCTGAACTTCCTGAAAAGAAACTATTTGAAAATCTTCTACCCTGACATACGAGTCAAAATTACTTGAGAAAATTACTCTCTTTTAACACCTTTCATTTCTACCCATCCACACACTATAAAGAAGGCATGATGGGACCAGATCACAACGACTCTTATTTATCCCAACTGCTAACAAACTTTGGGGGTTGAAAACAAATCTAACAAACTCCACCACAGATTGAATCGAAGGTTCTCCAAAATTATGCCTCACTTATTAGCAAAAGCAACTTCACAAACAAAGTAACACTTTTAAAAATATATAAGGTAGATTCCTCTTAGCACTCATAAAATGTACAACCCTCTCTCTTTTCTAATCTTTTGAAATATTAGCTCCTAAATGGGTAAAACATTAACATATAGCCTCCACAAAAAATCTTAAGTCTTTAATGCAATTTCAATTTCCATAACTTCACCATTAAATCTGAATAAACAAGATTTGAGTCATTTATGCTCAATTCATAACAGTTTCGAGCAATGAAAGCATTAGAATTAGCAATCTAAAGCAATTTATCACTTCTTCATGCAGCTGACCAAATTAATTTACAAATGACTACTACGTTTTCCTCTTAAAAAAACTCTTGAAGCAATGAAATATTCCCATTATTTCCCTCTTTACCTCTAAAGTCACTAACATTCAGTCATCTAATTATCTCCACTCTTTATTTTAGTTTAGAGCTATTGTTTAGTAACTCAAGGAGCCAAGGATCGTTCCAAGGATCAATAGTTGTTTTATCTTCAATTTTAAGACAATAACCTTTTTTAAGAATTACTTTTGTAGAAAGAATTCCACGTCAGACAAGGGAGACATCCTGCTTAGCTATCTCTTTGAAAAAAGATCTACCTCTCGGATACTTACCCTTCTACAGATTTATCCATAAGTTGTCATTGCCATATGCCACTCTCCATCTCAATTTAGCAAGAAGAGCGTGTTTACCTCCTTAAAGCGCCAAAACTTAACCTTTCTTCTTCCTTTGGCTTACAAATTTATTTCCAAGACTAAAATGCTAGAGCGTTACGCTTCTATGAATGAACACCTTACCAAAATTTTCTAACCATAGCATTCATCTCCTTGCGAGATAGATTTTGGCATTTTGAGCGTTGCGATACATGTGGAAATGAACTAGGCAATTTATTTTAATTAAAGTTGTCTTTCATTTATTACGATACCTTGCTTTTCTACCTCTCCAACCTATTCAACACTCTATTTTTTAACTTTCCAAAATCTTTTTTACAATTCCTACCGCTAATAAGAGTATTCCTCAGATGGAGAGTCTTTCCAATCTCTTTATAGCTAAACAACTCTTTTATTTCTCTTTTCATTTTCTTGCACATTCCTTTTGAATATAAAATTTGAGATTTCTCATGGTTTGCAAGTTGTCGGACCACTAAAGTATTTTTCTAAACTTCACTTGATAGCCTTAGCGTTTTGGCATTAACTTGGCATATAACTATGATATCATGCATAAAGCAAATGAGAGATATCTATAGTTAACCGACTTATTTTAATGCTTTGAATATGATTTTCCAATTCTTCTCTTGCCAAAGTTTTGGAGAAAATTTCAATAGTGATAATAAAATGGTAAGGAGATAAAGAATTTCCTTGTCTAAGCACTCTAAGGATAATTGACCCTTTAATACTTATTGATCGGAAGATTATCTTGAATTGATCCAACACAATTAAAGATGAATTTACGAACTTCATACGAAACCCAACAATCTAAAGTAGGTTGGCAATTTAGCTTCGGCCTTACCCACACTGTCGGGTCCTAGCCTAAGCAGTGAGGAGATTCTGATAATTAGGTTGGTAGAGGCGAGGCTATGTAAAATAATTATCCCTTGATGGGCCCAGAGGCGAGTAATATCCTGACATATAAATATATGTTATATTATATATTTTAATTTTTATATATTATATTAATATTTAATATTTTTATTTTATTTATTACATGTGCTTTGTTAAGAGTTAGACAACACACAATTTGACTGAACCCCAAATCCCAAATTCTAATCCCTAATTCTTCATTTTCTAATTTTAATTTTCTTTCATCATTTCTATTTCTTTTAATCTCTAACTCTAAACCCTAATTCTTCCCATTTTCCATTTGCTCTTATATTCCTTTCAAGTCTATTACATACATCTCTTTCTCTCACCATCATCTTCATCCCGAGGTATCTCGATCTCTGTTTCCAGATTCCCATCCCATCTTCTTCGTCTCGTTGCTTTATGGTAATGGGTAAGTGCTCTGTTCTCTACAAAAAAAAAGGGATACATTCAATATTTTTTTTGGGTTTTGCTGAGAACCCAAAGCGTTCAACATGTGACTCTTCTTCATTCATTTGAAGCTTATCTTCAAATTGCCTTTCTTGGTAATTATTTTATTCAATTTTTATTGTATTACATTTTCACCTTGATTAATGCCAATTTAATTTGTTGTATTCCCTCAACTTCTAGATTTATTTCGATCTGATAGTTTTATTTGGTGCTTTACTCTCTAAATCCTTATTGCACTACAAGAAAAATCAGTTTTGCAATATTTAGTTAGCAACATTCATTAATTGTCTGCATTGCTAAAAATAATTTACGCAAATGTCACCGCATGTATGTTGCGTTGATTAAGTAAATTGTGATTTTGCAACACATGTAAGCGCGTGTTGCTAATTGTAATATATTACAACTGTATATATACCTATTGCAAAAACTTTATATGTTTTATATTATTAACAACATACTTAGCCAGTTGCAAATAAAAATTAATACGAGTTTGCAACACTATATGTTCGTGGTGAAAACATAAAATGGCCGTTGCCGATGAATCATTGTAAGCCGGAAGTAAAATAGATTGGCGAACCCATCAGCCCTAAATTAGCCCTCGAGTAAAAAGAAATTGGAACAAACCCATTACCAACCCTAAATTGTCACCGAGATCGTAATTCTTCAAAGCTTTGATACAATGGCTGTGAATTTTTCAGTGTCTACAATCGCAAAGCTTGTACAGACCCATAGATGCTGAATTTTTCAGCATCTACCATGCATAAAGCTTGTTAGGACGAGGTCTTGAATCTCGGCATGCATGTGAATTTCTCATTCTAAAATATTTTATGTTATTTTTCACTGCCAATTCTCTCTTGTTTCCATTAATTTTGGTGTTAATAGCAAATTTGAACAAATGTAAAAGTT
>CM017581.2:18777033-18879960 GCA_007844105.2 Rhamnella rubrinervis
CAATTTTTATTTTATTTTTCCATTTTGACTGGAAAATATGGATATCGTCAGAATTATGGAACGCCACCAACCAAATATACTCAAGTGGCAAGCACGCATTGGGTGAAAGCAGTGGTTTGAAGAAATAGGAATAGGTGTACCAACTTCTAATCCATGGCCGTCAATGCTTGTCGCTCACGTACCTTGTACATGTTTTACAAGGAAAATGTTGCTTCAACTAAGCTTCTTTTATATCATATATTTATTTATATTCATTAATCACTGCTTTGAAAGCATAAAATTCTTCAATTACACTGCCAATTAGAAGCAACCTTCTCCTATTGTCAGCTCTTGCATGAAGTGCTTAAGTAATTGATAAATGAAATCTCCCTCTCTCAATCTCTCTTATTTTTCTTCAAGTAACAAATAGATATGATTAAAACACTGAGCAATAGCGAGTTCATTCAAGAATATGTGGATTTTCTTCTTTAATGAAAGAAAAACAATGCATGTACATACCATTTCACCTCCATGAAATGGTGAATGGAAAAATAGTAGTCCGAATAACAAAACAAATTACAGTTTAGCACTAAACAAAGTGTAGCTCTTCAACTTTAATGGTTCACTCTTCCCATTACCTATCTTAGGCACTTGAATGCTGCATCGACTACACATTTAACTAGACAAGCAATAGCGGCCACAGGATGTCATTCCGGCTATAATATATGAGCACTGGGTTTTAGATGGTAGTATCAACCTGTGGCAAACAAACCACATAATATCTATCAAAATGATCCAAGCTAACAAGTAATACAGATTTCATTCACTAGGATAGATTTTACTCACTAGGATTCAAGACTAGAAGACGAACTATTATATAATCCATTAAAAATTTCAAACTCGTGTATTCTAGTAACAACGTCACATAGATATGCCATCCTGAAGCATAACACATACGGAAATCAATACTAGAAGTCATTTATTATCTTAAAATGGAGAGAGAATGAGAATGAGTGACAGATGTAGACAGACGATTAAAACCCTCGAAGTCATATCCTACAAAACCTTTTTTTAGGTATTCTTACATCTTCAATTCAACATACAGCCACATCAATTTTAAGAGATTCTTCAAAGTATAAACAGTTGCTGTACCTTCAAGTACGAACCCACAAGGGTTCCAAGGAGAAAGACTTCTCACTTCGGAGTGAGGAGCGGATGTCCCAGGTGGAGGTGCATGCACAGTAATTGGCAGAACCCATTCACTTCTGTCTCTTCCCTCCATTAGAAGAGGATGTTCATATCTGTAGTCCAAATCCATAAGTTGTTAAGCAGATTTACTTGAACAAAGGACAGCCAAACAAAAGGTTAAACAGTTTAAGTCCCAAATACTGCTACTGAAAGTCTGCCTCCACCCGCACCCCTCCTTTATAGGGTGGAGAGGTACCTCGAAAATCCTGGTGAATGAGGTTTAGATGTGGGTGCCAGGTAAGGAAAGAACCACTTCACTTAAAAGAAATAAAAGGATGCTTCATTATCAATATGCTTGATCGACACTTTTCCTAGATTTCATAGTACAAATACAGCTAAATTAAAACTAAAATACAAATCATATCTAATCAAGATTGACCCTAACTCAAAGGCAGACATGAGACACCAAATCGTTTCAGTTCATCCCACAGGTATCGTTATACGGCTTATTGAAGTAGCAAAGTTGTTCAGTGTATGCATAGTTCATATATTCTCCATCAGGATCAAGAATCCAGAAAACAGAAGTTCCCAAAAGAACTCAAATGCCAAAAGCTAGTTTCATTGATATTAAAAGGTTGACCATTTCCAGGAGTTGTCAAGCCTTCAATTGCAAAATTGAAAAACCACTAAAATCCGACAATCATGACCTTAATTTGATATAATCTAGACATAGATTGACTCGAAATAGTTAAAGTACTCTTATTTTGAAAGATTACACCTACATTGGATTCACAGCTTTAAAGAAAATTAATCTAATTTTCTGCTCTGAGTTTCCAGGTCTATTACAATCTCAAGCAATCATGGATCCTTTTCCTTCACATACCAGCATCCTCCATGTAACCCTTGAATATCTTTCATATTCAAACTGAGACCCACTCAATATCCACCTCCAGTTCTCATGTTTTTAGAGTCCAAATCAACTATGGAAGGCTTACAAATTACTACTTAAACAGGAACCAATATAAATGAGTGTTATTGAATATAAATACTAAATACTTCCATTGCTAGCAAAGCACACCCTTTCTGACCAAGTATATTAAGTATGCTTACCATGAGACCTTGAGAAAATCTAGTTTACAAAATTGAGAAGCAAAACCTGTAGAGAATATTCAATATTATACCTGGTCCAGTCCACATTTCTCAGAGTGGTAAAAAATTCAAATCGAAGGGCCCATTGCACAGATACATGGGAAGTGGAAAAGACATAGGGCCATCCATGGAATGGAAAAAGAAAGCTTGTTTGCACCAGATCAGCAACAACCTCATTATGATCACTCTGAACCTATAAAAATAAATGATTCAACAAGCATGCCATAGTTCAAATTATTAAACTGTGTAGGCAATAAGTGAAAAAAAATCTTTTAGGGTAATATTCTATAAGTCAAATCTCAACCAAACACCGAGGACTGACATCTATTCTATGCAAATGCAAGCTCTTGGCCAAAGCAAATGCAACCCATTCTAATCATAGAACTCAACTAAAAAAATGCAACAAGGTTGAAGACTTTTCTTTGCTTAGAAGTTATACAAGTCAGACAATTTATATCACTATCATTCTTAAATTTCATAAACACAATAGACTTCCAATGAAATAGTTCAATAGTAACCATATTAATATCAGTATACAAAAACAAATACTCATTTGTTTTGTCAACTGCAAAGTTCTCAAATTAGTTCATGATACAAAGCTTGGAATGTTTCAGCAAAAGGCTAATATATTCTCATCTACAAAAACTTCATAGCATTCTATATTTCGACAAACTGATAGATAAACTAACAACTAAATCCATGCCTACCAAAAATGAAATAAGGCAGCATGTACTAGATCTAACCTACAATTCAGAATAGAAAAAGCTTGATCTCTCTATAAATTATTGTAAACACTTGAAAGGTTGCCTTTGTAATTGTGGGGAATTCCTCCTAGAAGGATGGACAAATCCTTGACTTATTGTCTCTGAAGTCTCAATGTAATTGAAACCTGGAAAACAGCAATCCTCTCATAGAGCATCATTAACACTGAACGATTCATAAGTTTCTACTAATAATTCATAATTAATATCACTACCTCAAGGCATCTTCTAGATCCTTCTCCATGTAAGAAAGTAAGAGTGCCACCAATCTGTTATAGAAGAGTTTAGAAATTGAGAAGAAAAAATGCATGTGCAAAAGAAACCCTAAATTAAGCAAACAGCTAATGTTTATTAGTAAGAATATACAGTTACCATATCACTAAAATAATAGGTTGAGTCGAATTTTTGGGGAAAATCTAAGCATAACATGGTCATCCATCCGGATATTATAAGACCTTCCTCGAATAAAGCCTTCTGCTGCAGGAAATGTTTGCAGCAAATTAGCTTTCAGGATTTTATACAATAGTAACCATTAGATTCAAGAAATTCCTTAGCTGTAAAATTTGAAGGAAAAGAAAGTGCATGAGATTACATGCTAAAGGTTCAACAGCTCCAACTGCTGGTGAAGAAGATGCTCCTCCATCATCACCTGCAGAAAGTTGCTTTGTGAGCTTCTGCTGCTGGCTTGGAGAGACAAGCTGGCGATGAAAGATCTGTTTGCAAAGATAGTCTGCCACTCAGAAAAGCTGCTTTTCTGACTCATAAACAATTAGCAAAACAAGGTCTCACACTCATTTCTCCAAGGAAATTAATTGAATTGGAATAATGACTATGATATAAGTCAATACCATGAGTGAAGCAATTCATAGAAATAATTCCTGTACTAATAAAAATACCAAGGTTCAACCCATAGGTGACTAGAACATGTAGCTATCTCACATGACTCACCAGCACCAGCATCATATAAGACCTCAGCCACAGAAAGCCGAGGAAGTGCTAGAGTTGAAGATAAACTAGTACGTTCTCTCCTTCAGGATATAGAGTATCCTTAGAAGTAGACCTTGTTGATTGCAAGGATAGAGAACTTCCAAAGGTTCTGCTTATTTGTTCTTTCATGGGATTGTAAGAAGAAACAGATGAGACTTCATCCTCGAGCTTTCATATCCTTCTTCAATGCCATCATATATATCATTTGCTCTAATCTGTAAGGAAGATATATTATAATGAAGTAATTGAATTAATTCCTTATTCTCAAGTTGCAGGGGACATCATTTATAACTCTGTTATGGCCACACATGCATGCAAAAGGGAGAACAAAAGTTTCAAAAAGGTGCAAATATTAAGTATAAAGAGCCTACCCAATCGAGTCTCCATCTGTCTCTTTCCAAAATATATCCATTTGGATGGTTGTTGCAGGCACAATTCCTGAGGGCATTTAGTACAGGATACTTCTCAGGCTACTATTTTCCATACAATAAGCCAATGCAAACTCAAAATCTTATGAATATTTGATAAAATACTTCACAATATGCAGCATGCTCAAATAAAATTATTTAAAACTGATTTCACAAAACAAATTGAGAGAACATATAAAATAAACAATAAATAACTAAACATCTAGGGCCGATTGGTATGCAGAAAATCCAAGGAAGATGATTACAAAGATGCTAAAGTAATGTTAACCACAAGCCTAATATATACTAAAGAAGTGAAAAAAATTACTAAAGAAAAACTAAACTAACCATCATTTTGACTTTCTTCCATCAGCAAGCCATTATTTTTCTGAGTGATCCATACATGCAATGGAATACGAGCTTCCTGAAATATTGAAGTTCATTAAACTAATCACTTTGAAAGGTTAGCACATGAAATAAATATACTAAAGGCTGACATGTCATAATTGAAGGCTCTTCTCTAAAACATCCACAGACACACAGAGATAAGAGTTTGTGAATGAACATGATTGCATAATGACTGTCAGAGTTACACTATTACTCAAATCTATAGCCATCTCACACACAAAAGAGCCCAGGTCATCCAAGCAACACCAATCACCTCCACACCCAGTTCCATCACCAGCTACAGCACCTTAATGTAAATAAAAAATATAGAATGAATATTTTGCAACAACCTTAACCAAGTTTCAGCAAAACTAGGGACACCGCTGTTCCTGAAATTCAATCCTCACCCAGGATCAGACACATTTCTCACAGTAATTTACAATATCTTCGAAGATCTTTGTTTATGATTATACAAGAAACAATCAATGCTTTGGTTTTTGCTTAGATGGATTATGGTGGCTAGTCCCAGTATATTGCTATATTGAATTGAAAATAATCCATATCAACATTATATAAGCTGAGACTCACTTAAAGAAATTAAGACATGATTGAAACTGAGAGGTTAACTCAATTTAATTTCTCAAAGTACTTGATTGTTACAATTTACACTGAAGTATTGCACCAGACATTTTATGTAACTTACAGGAATCGAAACAATGCTAAAGAAGACAATAATTAAAAATTCAAAAGATCAAAGACCTTGGCACCTTGCTTATCTTACAGCCAAAACTTCATTCATATTTGGACAGCAAGTCTTTTAATTTTGTAAAACCATAAGACATGACTGACTGACCAGTCACTAAAGTTGCTTCATTTATCAACCAATACAATCACACATAAAATTTATATATGAAAGAAAAAAAATATATAATTTAGGTTGCAAGCAGTAAAACTTGATCTACAGTAAACACAAAAATCTGTTGCATGAAAAAATATTTCAAATAATATTATCACAGTACAATCAACTCAAGTAAAAGGAAACCAACCAGTTCAGAAAGATTTTTTACTGACTCTCCACGAGAATGGGCATTTTCCAAGATCAACCACTGTCCAGACATTGTACTTCTAGCATAGTACAAATAGCGAATAGTAGCACCCTTGTATGAAGGTGGTAAAACACTTGGCAGCAATGTTCGGACCACATCTGCAGAAAAGAAAATTTTTCATAATTAATGGCTTATCTGAAAATAATAGAACAGAATAATACGGCTACCCATTGCATATAATTCACGAGATCTAAGAATAACCACCATGCGTGATTAACCAATATAGAAAATAAAAACACAAAGAATGTGTCAAAAATATTGCATGCTCAAGGTTCCTCGTTATGCCTTTTCCCAAGATTAGAAGTTAGAAGTTAGACATTAGAAATAAAAGAAAAAGTGAAACCCCAGAGTACACTGCCAAATTTAGTTAAGCAAGTTTACAAAGCTGCCCTCTAGTTCAACATTAAAATAAAGCAGATACCTCGATTTTGGGAACTGAAAATGAACTCTTGACCATAAATCATAAATCCCCAAATACAAGCTTACATGACTTTATTTTTTGGTGAATCAAGCTTACATGACTTAGTTGTCCCAGCTGAAACAATCTGATTCATAACCAGCGCCGGTGTCGAGCACTCCACAAATACATTTTCACCTGAACAGCTCAAAAACACAAACACGAAAATTCAGATTCAAAACAAAACAAAACAGTTCCTTTTCAAGTAATAAGCAAAGCAACAAAGCTAATCCAAACTACCTCTCCTCTGTTTGGATCCCGGAATGGGCTTCTGCGTGGCGAACCACTGCGTATCCAACTTCTCAACGCCTTTGATCTCAAAACTGAGCCGTTCGACCAAAAGTGACAAAGGGTATTGGCATTACCGGCCGGGTTGGTGATCTCGATTGTGACGATGACCGGATCGCCAGGCCTATACACTTGCTTATCAGTTTGTAGCTTCAAACTAGGCAAAACCTCGCTGTCCAAGGCCTTGGCGTTCGATCCCCACCTCCTAAAAGGGAAGAAAACCTCGGCGCCAACATTTGCTCCTTTTGCACTCAAAATTATTTCTTCTTTCTGGAAGCAATTCGCAATGACGATTTCTGATAGCACTGGATCTCCACCAACAGAAAAAGCTCAGTGTAGAAAGTGAATTATGGAAATTGATTTTTGGGATTCAGAATTTTGAAAACGCAGATTAAGAAAAATGCTTAATTTATTAATAGTGCATTACCCGGAGGCAGCAGTCAGGCTCCAGATCTTGGAGCCCCATTTTTGTGTTCTTCTTTCTTTCTTCCAAATTTTCTTTTGTTTTCTTCTCTTATCTCGTGTCACCCCGGCTTTTATAATCTGCTCCGTTGTACAAATTTTATCCTACTGTTTTTGTAAGAAAGGCTTTAATTTTTTTTTTTAACTATTACAAATTGTTTTAATAAAATTGTTCATACCCCGATCTAATCCTTCGTAAATTGTACGAGTAATTAATCCATAACAACAGATGTCTTAAGATTTCATTTAAATTAAAATTGAAGAGAATTTTTAGAACTATTCTTTTTCTTATAAAAAAATATTTTTTTTATAAAAAAAAATAGTTTAAAATATGTTTGATTAAAAAATTAAAAATTATTTTTTTCATTAAAAAAAATATTTTAAACGCTTTTTTCAAGAAGTATCTTATACTTGGTTCTTTAAAAAAAATATTTTTTAAAAATAAATAAACACTTTGATATATTAAATAAATATTTAAGATATCCGTATTTATTTTTAAAATTTGACTCTTTGTTCATAAATATGTGTGAAAATACTCATATTTTGAATGATTCAAATATGCATTTGTTTTGGTGTTAAAATTTATATGATTTTAGATCAATCTCCCTTCTAGTTAATTATTTTTATTGACCTTTTTAAAATAATTACTATATTCATTTTTATACAATATAAATTACACAATTTATATATTTTTTATTAAAATTCCAATACCATATACTGTTACTATCAATTAGATAAAAATTTTATAAATAATTGCATACTCCTGGAACTTAAAATAAAATTAATTAATAACATTTTTTAAAAATTACTTAAATTTTCAATTTTATTTAGCTAAGAGTTTATCCTTTTTCGTAATTTACCACAATTAAAAATACTTTTTAATTAAATAATCAAATACTGTTAAATATTTTTAAAATACTTTTTATAACTTGCCACCAAATATAAAATATTTTATTATTAAAATATTTTTTAACTATAGTGTTTAAATAAAAAATTATTTTTTTAAAAAAAATACTATTACATAAGCAGTTTTAAATGAACCCTAATTTAATTTTCTACCCGGATGAATTAGTATTCTTTAAAAGAAAACAAAATAGTATATTAGTTTCAACTCAAGATTATTGTTATTTAGTTTAATAATAATTTTATAGGAGATGTAGGGATTTTAATTTTTAAAACTCCAATATTCATCCCAAACTAATAAAAAATTATTAAGTAATAAATTGAACACTAATGTCACCTCGGAAGAATTTGCAATCCCATACCAAGCATTTTCCTAATTTTAGTGGTTAATAATTAGGAAAGTGATTCTACTATTTTAAAACACTAAATTAAAATGTTTTTAATTGAAATTTTATAAATTTGTATTAATAAAAACTTTTTATAATTTATTATGTAAATAAAATATAAATATCTGTGAAAGTTATCAAATTCAATAAAAAATTTAAATTAATGTTTATAAAAATTTTAAAATTTTATAAACTCCATAAAATTCTATAAAAATTATTATTTTAAATCTATAAAAATTTTAATTAAATACTCTGGATAAATTAATAGAAAATTACAATAACCGAAAAGAAAAATAAAACCTTTTTACGGAAACAAAGAAAAAATGTTTTTTACTGTTTTCTTTTCTCTTTATAGTTGCAGTTTTAACCATCAGAATTTTGGAATTCATCGTCAGCCTTTTGTCAGATATTAGATTCTACTTCTTCAAGTGAAAGTCCTTGCTCGAACGTGTTAGAGCGCTTGGAGTTGGAGATGACTTGCTTATCATCTCCACCATCGTATTCGAATCTGTTACCCAATGGGTCATATACGTGTTCCTCAGCCAAACCCAATTCGCTTTCATGGGCATCTTCCTTTCTCAAGCTTGGCACCTCCTTTAGTTCTGTAAACAGCCCTCGTATTTCTCTTTCCAACAAGGTATTTTCTTTATTATTATTATATTTTGAGCTCTCATGTATTACTGGGTGTGTCTTTCTCTTACCCATGTTGTGAAATTTGCGAAAATTTGAAAGAAATTTACAAGACCCAGTTTGTTTTTGTTGATTTGTTACGTTAGGATTCTGTGCAGGTGGAATCTGTCATCTTTAATGGGAAATCCATATTATTCTTCCATACGAAAATCCCATGTCGTGGTTGTAGAAGTTTGCACTGGCTTGACATAATCGAAATGCTTACTGGTTGAGTTTGAATTTATGTAGTATACAAAATTGACTTGACATAATAGAAGTGCTTACTGGTTGAGTTTGAATTTATGTAGTATGCAAAATATGATAGTTAGGATTTTAGCTGGGGAATGTGACCTTTTGCATTTTGAATGTGTGCTGTCGCTTACATGATCGATGTTCCTAAGGTGTTTGCTAAATTACTGTGAGGATAGAAGAAAACATAGGTCATGCTTTGCTATATTACATGGAGTTTAACTGGTCAATTTCAACCAGAGTTCAAACTTGTAAGAATTAGCCAAGGGGCTTTCAAACTAACAGTTATGTTAATAGTAGCTTTAGCTCATCACCAAGGTGAGCAAAATTGTGCCGTATTATATTAAGCTTGTTATAGCTTGAAAAATTTCATCATTATAGTAGGAAATTGTGAGACGGTTGTTATTATTTATACACTTGACTTGAGCCGAAAATAGGATCCTGAATTATGTGCATTGCCTAGATTATTAACCACAGCATATTTTTGACCCTCAGTTATTACATGTGAAAATTTTCTGCCAACTGATTCTTTGAACTACATCTGATCTGGTATTTACCATGTGTATTGACTTTTCGTGCTTTCTTTTCTCTTCTGCCTTGACCAATAAGCACATCAATTATTTTTCTTTGATGAAAAATATCATTGCATTAAGAAACCATCAACCAGATGGAAACAAATACTCAAAAGCCCCTAACAAGAAGGGATTACCTACCAGCTCCCAGTTTCTCAATCAAAGTTCTTTTAGCGATACAAATAGGGGCATTTCCTACAGAAAATTCATCAAAAGAAAGAGGATAAAAGTTTGCAAGATTATTCTTTGCAGTAAGATCAGCCACCACATTGCTTTCTCTCCTATTCCACTTGAGAAGCCAATCTGAGCGATCAAACATGGTCCTTGAATTCCGTACCTCATACCAAGAGTCCAAATTAGCAGGAGATGAAGAATTCAGAATGAATGAGTTGAAAAGTTTTGGTTTCGCATGTTGCAATTTTAGGGTGTGGTTGGAAAGGCTGCTAAAGGAGAATCCCTAATGCTAGTATAAATGCTTTGTTGTTTGTCTATTTATTTCTGTCCTTTATATCAGAATGTGATCTGTTTGTTATCTACCTTTTGTTACTCAGAAAACTCAATACCTTTTGGTTTTCTCATCGCTAATTGATCCCAAAGAGAAGTGTTTTTCGTATAAAAATAATGTGGAAGAGTCATTTTATAGGTTGATGAAGGAACTTCCAGTTTATTGGTGTCACAAATTTACCTTTATCTTGTTCTCCTCGTATATAATTTATTCTTGCATGGCTGTTTATTAGTCTTCTATTTGAAAATTTGCTTGGCTGGTGAGAAAAATACTATTGTTTTCTTTCACAGCTTTCAACTTTTAGCATCTTGTGCTTTGGCGCCCACAAATTTACCTCACTCATTTCTCCATTATCAAAAATAACTTTAATAGATTTTGATTTCCTAATTAAGCGTGTAAAAAATGGCTGTTAATTGCTTATTTTAGTTTTCAGTTCTAATTAAAAATGTTGCATTTTTCTTGTGTTCATGTGTCATGAGTACTCATCCTAGAAAAAGAAATGTTGCATGTAATTGCAGTTCAGTTTGCACCTTTGCTTGAACTGCATTGAAATTATTTCTGAGCATCTCTTTCTTATATTTTGCAGAATTCTTTCATTCAAGCAGCTTGGACCAGGAGATCTCGAGGTGAGGCTGCAAAAAGGCCAAACAGGAAATCATGGAAACAAAGAACAGATATGTACATGAAGCCATTTTTACTAGACGTTTTCTTTTCGAAGCGATTTATCCACGCAAAAGTGATGCATCGAGGCACCAGCAAAGTGATATCTGCAGCTAGTACAAATGCCAAGGACCTCAGGTTTTCATTGCCATCGCTTACCGACGACAGTGCCTGCAAAGTTATAGGCAACCTGATTGCAGAGAGATCCATGGAAGCTGATGTTTATGCAATGTCATTTGAACCCAAGAAGAATGAGAGGATTGAGGGTAAGCTTGGGATTGTCCTTGATACAATTAAAGAGAGCGGTATCATATTTGTTTAGAACTTATTGGCACCACGTATATTAAGGCTGAGATTTTCATGTAGTTGTAACTTCTAACAAATATTATTTTTGCAATAAAAGACTTAGTAACTTTAGTTATTAAGAATTATTATTTTTATTTTAGTTTTTCACAATTATTTGAGTTAGTGTAAGTTAGTTAAGTTAGAAAAAAATATAAAAAATTAAAATATAAAATAAAAACACTCTAAAAGTTTTCATTTTCTATTTTTATTTTTCATTTTTCTTCATATTTTTACACAATTAAGTAGTCTAACTAACATTTAATAAATTTTAATAACTTATAAACTAATTAAATTACACATAACTTAAGAGGAAAAAATTAAAAACAAAAACAAAAAACAGTTGTGTTATCAAACAGGTCCGCCCTAAGTTTTTAATTTTTCAAAATATAATTAATTGACTTATCCCACAAGGTACTTAAAAAATGGCTAAAGATTAACCAAACCAAATGCTCAAAGCTTTATTTTTGTCTAAATGTACTGACATCACCATAGGAAGTACTGAATTATACATTGTTAAAAAAAAGTATTTCCAAATCAATTAAATATTTCAATAATTAAAATTATAAGTATATTTCAATAATAAAAGTATCATTAACCAATTTCCGTTGAAGTTCAAGTTGGATCTCATTTTCTATTCATTAATGGGGATGAAACTTCACAACTATACTTTTTTAATCATGAAACATAAAGATAGGAAGATGCTAGGGATTTTAAACTCATTCCAAATCAATAAGAAATTGCCAAGTAATTTGAATTACAACTAAACACTAAAGAAAATGTAAGGATCTTAAATTCTGAAATTCCAAATCCATCTCAAATAACATATCATTAATATTTTTCAATTCAATTAATTAATAAAAATAAAATAAATAGCAATATTTATTATATCATGGGTCCCAGCTCAATTAACTAATAAATAGGAATATTTATTTTATCATGAGTGGGTCCAAAGTTGGCCGTAAGAATTTTACTAGCATTATTTTTATAATGTTCACTTTTAATATTTTAATAAAAATCTAAATATTTTTAATAATCTAAGATGTAAATATTTTTTTTGTATTTTATGACTTGCAATTTGGAATGCATTTAGAATTTAAAATTTACAATGCTAGAAATGCAAATTTTAGAATCCAAATCCTAAATGACACAGTAAATATTATGTCATCAAATATATATTTGAAAAATGTTGCACTTCATCCTTGTTAGAAAAATTTTGAATTTTTTATACTAAAACTCTATTTAGGAAAAGTAAACTCTGATTAATACTAATAAATTTCTTTCATATTCATTAGGAGTGACAATTTAGATTACGATACAATAACACAATACCAAATTAGCATATTTGGGTTTAGTATAGATAAGTTCGAGTCAAAATTGAGTCAACCCATTTAACATAATTATTAAATGTGTAGTTTTGGATCAATATGTTTAACTCAAAATTGATTCGTTTAACACGATTATTAAGCGAATCATTTTCAAGTCAACCAGCTTAATTTAAAATTCACACATTTAACATAATTATTAAATAAGTCATTTTGAATTAACCCGTTTAATCCGAAATTGATCCGTTTAATATTTGTGTCAACTTTAATTATTTATTTTAGGATGCTTTGAAGTTTAATTATCTGACTTATAGTTTATAATTTTTTTTTCAAGCTAATCAAGTTCAACAAGATAATATGATATATTTTAAAATTTTAGAGTTTGAGATGGAAGAGATTTGAAAGTATTATTACATATATTATATTGTTGTATTATATTTTGATGAAAATGTATATATTTGATGCACATATTGTTTAAAACTTAATAGAGATTGTATTGTGATTTAATAATTATAGTTTGTAAAAATAATATGTATAAATTGAACATTAATTATGTATTATCATTATAAAAAAAATTAAAAATTTTAAATTATTTAAATGGATAAATTAGATTAAAAAGATAATTTTTGAATAAACAAGTTGATTTGTATAAACATGTTAATTTAGTATAAATGGATCAATTTTTTATGAACTAATCATTTCTTGTAAACGGATCGTTGACCCAAATTGACTGATTTAATAAATGGATTATAAAAGTCGTGTCGTGCAAATACAACGACACGACCTGCCAATACAATATTGACACCCCTAATATCCATGCTACCTTTGAATCCACATGTAATAAGTACTTCCTTCCTTTTGTCCTTTTTATTATCTGAGTTAAAAAGTATTAATTATATAATATTTATCACGTCATTTAAAATTTAAAATCCCAAGGATTTTTTTTTCCTAAAGGTTATTTTCTTTTCTCCTCGGAGTCTCTTACATCGAATGATTATTATGGATTAACTACAAAATAAATTGTTAATTTTTATTTTAAATCATATATATTTTTTATTTTAGAAAGTAAATGATTAAAAAAAAACTCCAACAGACTCTTTATATTATATATTTAAAATAAAATTTAACTCTCCAAATATAGAGAGTCAAACCACTCCCTTCTTCATAATAAATATACTTTTTAATTAATATTGCACAACTTCCAACTACTATTTGCATTTAATTTTACATATTTCATATAATATTTATATTTTACTTAATTATAAACTAAAAAATAAAATGAATAGATCATAATTATATATTAAAAATAACAAAATAAATATTATAATAGAGAGTCTATTGAATTTGTCTAATAAATTTACCTCTTTACTTTTAAAGATGCTTTTTATTTTTTTAAAAATACCCTTTATTATATAAAGTAGTGTAGGAGATGCTCTAACATATAAAAGTTATTAATTGCTTATTAAAAAGGAGAGAATATTATTGAGGAAAGAAGAATCCACTCGACATATAAACCTATAATTACTTCTTTCTTTTTTTCCTACTTGACTAACTGATACTAAATTAGAAACAAAAACATTTTCTTCCATTATTTTTACTTTTAGCTTCAAACAAAGAAATGACACTTTCTTTCCGAACGAGAGGAATTTGCACTCAGAAATGGAATAGTGTCAGATTTGCACTCAAAAAAATGAGCACTTTATTGCAATAGTATCATCTGTCTTGTAATTAGAATACATAAACAATAATAATAAGACTAGAGGGATACATCTCAATGTATAAAACAACCTTCTATATAGCAAAGTAACAAGCACAAGCATGAATACCTTGCAAATTGAATATCATTACATACATGCAGCCAACAAAAACACCACCTGCAAGGAAAAAAAAAAGGGAAAAGGAATTTCAGTTGATAAGAGCACATACTAGGTGATAAAAAGAGACTTTTACGAGCAAAGATTCTGATTCCTTTCAACTACACCATGAAGAATATGAACTTGGAACTATGAAACTAAAATTGCTTAAAATTTTCAACTCCTACTTCAACTGACAGAAAAATCATACAGGACACGCAAGGAGCAGTCATGTATGACCTCGGCTTCAGAATAGCCATGTCTCAATCCAAGGTTTTAATATGATTTTACATATCTGAAAACTTTAAGGAGAAAAGGATCAGAGAATTTTATGCTTTACACATGAAAAACATATCTTGCCAACTCAATGTGAACGAAATTTGAACAAGGGACGATGGAGATTCCATTTAAATGCAGATAAATCTCAGTTTCTCACACATTTGCAAGCAGAAAAAAACACTAAGAAAACATTTACGAGCACATACTAGGTGATAAAAAGAGACTTTTACGAGCAAAGATTCTGATTCCTTTCAACTACACCATGAAGAATATGAACTTGGAACTATGAAACTAAAATTGCTTAAAATTTTCAACTCCTACTTCAACTGACAGAAAAATCATACAGGACACGCAAGGAGCAGTCATGTATGACCTCGGCTTCAGAATAGCCATGTCTCAATCCAAGGTTTTAATATGATTTTACATATCTGAAAACTTTAAGGAGAAAAGGATCAGAGAATTTTATGCTTTACACATGAAAACATATCTTGCCAACTCAATGTGAACGAAATTTGAACAAGGGACGATGGAGATTCCATTTAAATGCAGATAAATCTCAGTTTCTCACACATTTGCAAGCAGAAAAAACACTAAGAAAACATTATAATGTACAAAATGAAGGTTTTACCTCAATACATATCAAGTCTGAAATCTCAGGTATATCATAACAGCAACGTTTACTCAGCCTGAAAACACCATAAATTACCAGTAAAGGGAGTGCATAAACTTCATGAATTAGCATCCATAATGGGATAAACATGCACATGCATAGCAGATTGACTAGTTAGTAAGTGGAGAAAGAAGATAGCATAATTGATTCTGTCATCTTGCTGATGTATTATAGTTACTCATGACAGTTTTTCTCAATTATTCCTCCAAACTAAAATGCATTCTTGTCCACAGCATATTTTTTTTTGCCTTACAAAATCTATTCTTGAGCAATTGGAGTGCAAATTCCTGAAAACTCAAATTGCTCAGGTCACTTGTTTCTAGTGGGCTGCTTTAACCAATCTCTTCAATTAGATGCAATAATTTTCTGTGTTTAACAACTACAATCATGATTGGCACCAAGTAAAGGTGGGTTGTATATTCATTAATCTACAAGAAGCTAGGGATCCTCAAAATGAAATTGTTTTTCTCTTCACTATTTTTTATTAAATTTCTTATTCATTATTTTTCTCTGTTTCTTTAAAGATGCTTTGCAATCTGTGCTGCAAATAAAGCTCAATCCACAATGGAGCTTTCATTACTCTGATCATATTTACAACAAACACTATCAAATACAATACAACTCCTCCAAACAGCAATTAGGATCTCCCTTTAACTATCTTATTAACACCACTTGTACATCCAAAACATAGTATATATTTCCTTAAAGCATGCCTATGGCCCTTTACCTTCTCAGTTTTGGGGTAAAATGGCTTTACTGACTCGAAAACCTCTTCAACAGGCCTTCCAGCATCAATCTAAGGGTGAACAAAATCAGTAGCAACAATATACATGGAAGAAAATCTTACAAAACAATAATGATTACAATGATAGTCTAGCAAAAGATGTAAAATCATAAAAAAAAAAAAATACCTTCGAACTTTTCCCTTGGATTCATAGTGCTGAATCACAGGGAGACTAGACTCAAGGAAAACCTTGAACCGCTTCCTTATTGTTTCAATGTTATCATCTTCTCTTCCTTGAATCACCCCAAAATGACAAAATAAATTGTAAATGTTATGATAAAATTACCAAAATGAAAAATAAAAAGGACATGATACAATATTACAAGAAAGATTAAGAACGGTATTCCATCTACACACATAAACATAGAAGTCACATTTTTCTAACCTGATTCCTACCCAAAAGGCGCTTCTCCATCTCTTCTTCTGCACAATCAAAGAAAAGGACGAATGCTGGCTCTATCTGAGTCTGCATACCATTAAACAGTTTCAGAAGTTAAAGGATTTTCTACTCTTAACTTCATTTTTCTTATCTTTTGGGGCATCAGGAAATTTTACTTCCACGTAATAAACTGCTCAGAAAGAAGTAATCCAATCAAAGGAATTCTGATACAATAACATGCAAAGACAGAGTTGTGTAAGGGCTTACAACAGTCTCAAATGCTGCACGGTTTTCCTCATTACGGGGAAACCATCAATAAGAAATTTGTCATTACCGCTTTCCTGCATTGCTCGTTGGAGAAGCTTAATTGTTACCTCTGAAGGGACAATCTTTCCTTCTTTGATCATGTTCTGGATCATGGTGCTTTAGACCATAAAGCAAAAATTTTAAGCAAGTCTATAAGAGAATTACCATCGTGATTCAAAACAAACCTATTAGGCTATCACCAAAAGATTGTATGATCAATTGATATTAGTTGAAGAAAAGAAGGGACATATGTAAATGTATAAACACTGTTACAAATCATACAAATCTGCCTGAACTAAACAATGCATCATCTTCAAGCAACAAAAGAAGCAAGCATTGATTGATACTGAAGCCTAGGACAGCAACTATAAAAGTCTACAATCAACGATATCAGCAAGCTATCTATTACGATTAAAAGCCCTTTTGGTGGAATTGACTAAATTCTAGAATCCTTGGGTAAAAATAAGGATCCATAGATACTTGGTATATAAAAACAATTTTAAGTTGTTTGCTGCATTAAAACTTTATGGTTATAAGTTCTATCAAAACTCTTACAAATAGGTAAATTAATGATATTGCTAAGCTAGATTTTCCTTTTCAAACCTCAAAAGACTCATAAGAAGGATGGCTTTTGTAAATTTAAATTATTCATTAAGACAACTAAATAAATTAATTATGAAACATGCTTTCAAGCTGGCTGCTTCTTACATAATATGTGGAGGGAATTCACAGTAAAGAGATTTCATTTATACCAAAACAGAATTTGAGATGTATACTATACCCATTTTCAGAACCAGATTTAATTTCAGCTCGCAAAAGATCACCAGCACTAAGATGGGTAAAGCCAAAGTGCTGAACAATATTTGCACACTGAGTACCCTTTCCACTGCCTGGGCCGCCTGGTAATTAACGATATCATGAAAAATTCAGAAAATACTATAGTATACATACTAAAAAGTAAGTGGGACTATATGACTGTATGAAAACACTTAGATAGTCTTTACAAAAGGGTTAAAAATAATCAATGAACCAAATGCTTCTTCAACTTTATGACAAAACCCAGAGACAGAGAGGTATAACCAGTTCGGTTAAAACTAAATATTAATACGGTCAATAGTGACATTGAGTAAACAAAGACTACTAAACTCAATTACTTGGAGGTAATTCATAATATAACTGGAAAAATGTGCTACACCTAAAACAAAAACAACTGTGGGCTTCTTCTCATCTAAGCTTCCATTAGCATCCTGCAAATAAGACATTTTGTTAATCAACAATGGCAAATCAGGACATATCTAACTTCTTTTCATTTTCTTCCTTTTTCTTCTTTTTTTTAAAAATAATAATAATAATAATAATAATAATAATTTAAAAAGAAAAGAAAAGGAAACCCAATATACCTTGTTTGCAGCATCACCAACTGTTCCCATTATCACCAATTAAATTCTACAAACTGCAAAACATAAAAGCATTAGAATGGGAAAAGAAACAAATGGACGGAAACATATCTGGATGCCCAATAAAATCAAACACAGACAGGAAACTCATACACGAAGAAGTACACATGCATCCACACTCTCAAATGCACAAGGACAGAGTCACGATATCAAACGACAAATATATCACAATGGAATCATGTAAATGCTACAGAACATCGAACTATAACCCTAATAAGGAGAGACATACGCACTTCCACAAATAGCCTACAAAATTCCGCGATCTACACAACCACATCCAACATAAATGTCACATGAAACTCTTTATACTTATTATCACCTCAAATAGTTGTTATTTTCCGCTCTTTCCACCAACACATTAAGGTTATATTACTGAACAATTTTTTTTCTACTTGATCTTCAAAGTTATGCAAAGTTTCTTTCAGATCCATATATTCATGCAAAACTAAGACTTGTTCCAATTAAAAGATCAAATCTTTTGGAATCAAATTCATTCATCATTCCATTGTCCTTAGATCTAACAATGGCGAACAATACTCAACCTGAAGGAGATCACACAAATAACTAAAACAGATCAAAGCAAAAGAAGATTAACTGTCAAATGCAGGCTAAAACTCAAAAAATACCCCACACAGAAAATACATAAAGCGATCATAATGCTCGAGTTTGTACAGTTCGAAGGCAAAGCCTTCAAAAAAGAATTCAAAACTCAATTTTGCAACCTTCCCTCCATTTTCTAGGCAACCAAACAAGAGCGAACATATCAAATGAAAGGCGGATCAGAATTAGTGTTCAGATCCTAACAAATTTCACAGAAATCAAAGGAACTAAGGTCAGAATCAGGCTTACCTGCGCAGGGGAGCGAGAGAAGGAAAGTGTTTTAGAGAGAAAGAGAGAAGGAGGGAGGTGGAAGAAGACAGAGTTGTGAAACGAATACAAGTCCGCGTTCTTAAATAGAGGAGTTTTGAATGAGAGGAAACAAGCACGAAGCCAAAGCCTCATTTTGAGCACCTCGGTCGGTAGGGGTACAATGGGAATTTCGCAATCAAAGTTCGCGTAATTGTAACGGTTAAAGGGCGTTTTGGTTGGGTTCGGGAAATTCCCCCGCCGGCGTTCCACCGTTATAGAGCTGCTGGTGGCTGCCGGTAACCCCAACCGGTTCTTCCGGTCATTTTAGAATAGGACCAATTGCATTAATTTTATTTTTTCCTTTTTTCATCAAAAGAAAAAGAAAAAAGAGAAAAATGTTTTTATTAATTCCTTTTTTCTTTTCTTTTTTTCTCAAGTTCACAGTTACAAATATGTTTTTATGTTTTAAGAAATAGAGATATCTGATAGAATTAAACATAATTTTTAAAATGTTGACTAAGAAAATGTAAAAATACATTAAAGCCCAATTGTCAATTAAAAAGTTATTAAACTACATAGCAAAAAAATTGAACTCATAAAAAATTACAATAAATCGTGACAATTGTACATTTTCACATCATTTTACAAGACACAAATATAAAAAAATAATGGTTAATTTGTATTGACATGGAAATAATGTTAATAATATTTATAGAAAGGGGAAAATTAAATTTATTTTCCAAAAGTTTGTGATTTATTATTAAGTTATTCAAAATGTTTGAAAAAAAAAAATATTGATTGTATATATAATGCACACACACATGCATGTGAATTTCAATCATATTCTTGTTATCTTAAAGAATTGCTATCATCAATCCAAACGCAGTTTTTAACTTCCTAATTGCAAAATGGCAAAATATAATTCTTTTTCATTGGTGTAGTTGAAGAAAGTTCGACAATATTGAATACAAAAATTGAACTAAAAAGAAAATTCAATAATATTGCACAGAAAAATTCAATTAATTACTACATAAAATCCAACAATTATGAAATTTGCAACTTCTAAATCCAAAAAAAAAAACTAAAAACTTATCTATCATTGAATTGAACAATATTTTTGATGTTCTTGAAAAAAATTAAAGATATTAACTAGTTCGGATGACCTTTCTTTTTTCTTTTTTTTTTTTTCGAGAATAACTAATTTGGATAACTAGTAATCTTCCCATTCAAGAGGTGGTGGAAGGAAATCATATTGTAATTTGTCCAAAAGCTGACCAACCACATATTTGATGTTCTATATTCTTTTATTTGATAAATTCATATGCTATATTCTTGATGGCTTTGACAGGCACAATGCCACCAAAAAGTGGCCAAATGCTCAATTGCTGTTGCTGTAAGCCCATTTGCAAATGGCAGATCTAGCAAAATTGCTTCAACTCCAATCTCTTTGACTACACCTTTTTTGGCACATTGCCAAGACCACAAAATTAGCTTTTCAAAAAGGCCATGTTCTTCAATCCATTTGTTAACCAAAAATTGTTTCCTCAATCAACGACAAAAAACTGCTTACCAATTAATTAATTGCCACGCGTCACCGTTAACCGGAAATGTGCCACGTGCAGTGGTACCAGATGGACCATGGCTTCAGGAGTGACAGTGATATTGACTTTTTTTAATAATAAAAAAAAAAAAATTGTTGAACTTGTTGCCACTGGATTTTGATGTTACACAAAGCTTAAATGGAAAAGCATATTTTGGTCTTTGTAAAAAAGAAAGAAAAAGGAAAACAATATTTTGGTCTTTGTAAAAAAAAAAAGAAAAAGAAAAACAATATTTTGGTCAAATCTGAATTAATTTATATAATTTTAAAAAATTTATTGAGACCCTCTTGTAATTTGTTTGTTGATTATTTAAAAGCCTATTTGAAATTATTTTTTTAAATAAAAAAGTATTTTTTATAAAAAAATAATTTAAAATATATTTAATTATAAAATTATAAAATATTTTTTTAATAAAAAAAATACTTTTAAGTGTTTTTTTTAAAAAGCACCCATAGGTACTTCTTCAAAAAATTATTTTTTCTAAAAAAAAATAAATATTTTAATATATTAAATGAATATTTAAAGTGCCCAAAATACTCTAATTTATTTTTAAAATTTTACTTTTTATCTATTAGGATTATTTTACGCAGAAAACGATCTCTTTTAAGTTTGTGTCTTTATTTTTATACGGTAAAAATTACACAATTTATATATATTTTACTAAAATTCCAATACCGCATAATGTTACTATCGATTAGATTAAAATTTTATAAATAATTGCATACTCCTGGAACTAAAATAAAATTAATTAATAATGTTTTTTAAAGATTATTTAAATTTTCAATTTTATTTAGCTAAGAGTTTATCCTTTTTGATAATTTATCATAATTAAAAATATTTTTTAATTAAATAATCAAATACTATTAAATATTTTTAAAGTATTTTTTATAACTTACCATCAAATACAAACTGTTTTATCATTAAAATACTTTTTAACTAAAATATTTAAATAAAAAGTATTCTTTTAAAAAAAATACTATTACATTAACAATTTCAAAGGAGTCCTGAATTATTAAATAAAGGATAAAATAATAATTTTATATTTTTAAAAAATAATATAAATACTTGTGGACAAATAAAAAAATTAATATGTGGCGCATATAACTTAATATTCTTTTTTTTATTTTTCTTTCTTTACGTACGATTTTTTTTTTCCATCCAATCTGTAGCTCCCTCTCTTTCCTTCTTCTTTACGTTCGATCATTTTTTTTTTTCTTTTTTCGGTCCGATGGCTCCCACCCTTTCTTTCTTCTTTTCGTCCGATCCTTTTTCCTCTTCTTTTTCTTTCTTTTTTTCGTTTGATCTACAGCTCCCTCCCCAACCAAACGCATCACAACAATGGCATTAATCATAACAATATCAAGAATAGTAGTAATAGCGTTATTGAGTTGAGATCCCATCATAAGATTGAACTCCAGCTAAACTCACCTAGATTTGATAATGGCAGTAACTCTGTTCCCGTTGATATCCCATCATGAGATTGAACTCCGGCTCAACTCGCCCAGATTTGAAAATGGCAGTAACTCCATTCTTGTTAATGGGTTTAACTTGGTTTTGGATAGGAGGCAAACCCACATCTGAGTTAGAGAATCTATGGAGGGGCTATCAAGAGGTTGTTGAGGAAGCCCATTGGATCTATGGTTGTTAATTTCGGATTGAGGAAAAGGAAGAAGATTGGCATTTGATGTTCTTGGTTTTTTGTGGAGTACGCATGTAATTGGGTGTCTCGAAGATACATGCCTTAGGTGGTTTGGTCCTCTCTCTATATATATTTTTTAAATTTTTGTTATTTTTTTTAAAAAAATTTTATCTATGAGATCCAGAAGCTAAAGAAGTTGCTTTTTTTTTTTTTTTTTTAATCTATGGTGGCTTTACTTATACTTATATGGATTACTAATATATTTGGTATTGCAAAATTAGAGAATGAATTTCTTTGATTTTCTTGGCAAGGAGAAGCAGATGATGATAGGTGGGGTAGATTGTTGGACAAAAAGAGAGGAGAGAAAAAAATAAAGAAAAATAGAAATTTAGATTTCAGGAAGAAAAAAAATATAAAAAGAATTATTTATTTGATTTTTAATATATTTTAAATTTTTGTTTAAGATTAAAAAAGTTATTTTCAAATGTCACGTAGGAGGGAGAAAATTATTAAAGTTATAACTGTTAAAATTAACTTATATCTATTAAAAATAAAAGACAGAATAATATATATAATTTAAAATTAATCAAAATTTCGGAATACCCTAGCGAAAATAACCCAATAAAAAAATATGAAGTGGCAAAACTTGTATGTGAATGAGCCTTTCCAGTATTGAAAAGCTAGGAGAAAGCTTAAGAAAATCTTAAAATAGAAAATTATAGGTCAATGGAGGCGCTGAAGGGAATATCGGCTCACACATCCAGCGCTCTAATCAGCATTTGAAATTGGAGGAGAGGAAGTGATTCTTGGTCGGAGAATGAGGCAGAAACAAGATGCCCTTTCCTTGGCCTCCAAATTTATCTTATATACTTTGGACTCAATCGATACGTGGCAGGTGCTCAATTTGTTATCCTATAAGTGTGCCACCCGTCATTAGAGTGGGATTGTGATATGGCAGATTTGTTTTTGCAGTGGATGGATCTCTCTTAAGCTGTCGTATGTTTTGAAAGATAAATAATATTTTGTTAATTGACGGATGTCTTTTATCCTTTCGAATATATTGGAAACCAAGTGCTCTCTAAAGTGCAAAGTGCATGTTTTCCAGAATGGGCAAATGGATTCTGGGTGCCTCATTGGCACTTTCTCACAATTTCCTTAAGTGGAATTCCTTGCCCTCTTTTTTTTTTTTTTTGCTTGATCCCAAAAAAACCAGCTCATTAAATACCCCCTAGTAGCTTTTTAAATACTACTAAGTTTGTGATTCCTGTGATGCTATCAAGTGCCACTTGTCCAACGGGTTTTGTCTCTTGGGCCGGTCCATTATGAATGATTTAATGAGCCTTATAAATTGTGGGCTAAATTACCCATAACAAAACTCATCTACCAAATTTTAGTTCCCTTAAAAAAAGAGTAATTCTCTTCCAATTATGTTAGTGCATACGTGGTGACAAAAAAAAAAAAAAAAACCTCAAAATATTTTTTTAATGGAAACCATTTTCATCCACCACTTATTGAATTTTACGGGTCAGATAGTTATCAACGATAATAATAACAATTAGATAGCAAGTCTTTGTAATATGGTAATTAGAGATGTTTAGGTGCATGTCTTAGTAGATTGGGACATGATTGGGACTCCATTCCCAGTCACACAATGTCGCTTTTTGCAACTACAAACTTTCTTAATTTGCCTTTTACAAAAAATCCTTTTGATTATGGTATATATTCTCTGGACTAGGTTCCAAAACCACATTAAACCATACTGTCACACCGCTTATGACTGTCCATCATTACCCTGGGCCTGGGTTAACCTCATTTAATTCTAGGAATAGATTTATACTCAAAATTCAAGAATTTACAAAGAAAATTACAAGTATGAGAAATCATAACAAAGAAAATAAAGTACATGTATAAACTGCTAGGGTCACCACCTTTGTTTATCATCTTATTTACTAACTAATGCTCATCTTATTTCTTATTTACTAACGAATGACGTGACAACGCATTATTGGTTGATAAAATAACAAACCCTAATATGAATAAATAAATCCTAAATATAAACTAATAATACACCACCACATCATATGGGTAAACAAGGTGGTAAACAAAGGTAGTAGTCCTAGCATCCTTGTTTGTTGTACTATAGAAACATGTTTTATTCATTCATCGTGTTGAAACTTGAGAGGACCAAAGAGAATAGCGATGGTTTTGACTACAAATTCTGAATAAATGTCAAATACAATCTTATAACTTTGTACCATTTAGTAACAATTGGCACGCAAAACTTCTCAAGTTTGTTTTACTATATTTGCTAACCCTGCCTCAGTCTATGATCTCGATTACTAGAGTAGCAGATGAGCAATCACAAATCACAAGCCCGCTAATGGATCTTGAGCCCTTAATGAGCCAGCTTATAGATATGACACTTTTGTCTTGCTTTGTGATGATGAACTCTTACGCCATTACCAACTCTGCCAGAAGTTTCTAATTGGATTCGATGCAGTCTCAAAACAGTCTTCAAGTTAGAGCTGTTTGACTTTGCATCCTGGCCATCTGAATTCTCAGCAGCTCATGCACTCTATCCTTGAGCTGCAAGGAAAAACATCAATGTCTAAACTATAAGTTATTAGGAAGTATGTGGCACTTGCTATATAGATGAATTTAGTGAAAAACTATGAAAAGTAAGATAAAAATAAGTTAAAATGCAACAATAAGTGTAGCTTGTTATTCTATAATGTCAAAACATATTTCAAAGACAAAATTATTTCAGACAAAGCAGATAATAGTTGAATTGGTGTTACTAGAATATAATTATTTAGACACTGCTCAGTCGATAACAATTGGGTTTGAAATCCTAGAAAGTGCCAACCAGAAGATGAATACTAAACGTATATACACATAAGTTGACTAAAAAGGAGGAAAAATGTTATTTCATAATGTAATCAGGCAGTTGCCAATTACAAGAAATTTGAGATCATCTTTTAACCTCAAAATATATAAAACCTATAGCGGAAATCAAAATTCAAAATAGTTCTCTAGTGTAGGATCAGCAGAGCCACTTGAGTGTTTTGAAATGAACGTTATAGAGAATTGAAAAACCGTGTGAAAGCCAAATATCAACTTTGTACTTGTGCTTAGAAGATGAAGAGAATTACAGGTCTAGAGAACTATTAACCCCTTCAAACCAGAAAACGCCCTTCCCACTTTTTCTACCACAAAAAATAAAATAACAAAACCAAATTATTATAAAACATGCTTTATTATATTCATAGTTCAAAGGAACATTAAATTTAAGGGCAGTACTAAATGTGCACCTAGCGGAGATGAGAATCTTGAGACAGCATGCAAGCCAAAGAAGAAAACCCAGATACTTGATCTACTATATACGTTCTTACTAAGAAAACATAACAAGCTTGTGCAGTAAACCACTTTTCCTCAACAACAACAATGTATCTCCTGATTAATTTTACAAGTTAGATATGGTGCATCAAATTGTGCTTTCCTCAAATGGGATTCAGTAAATCCAATGAGTTTTGGGTTTTACTATCACTTGGCTTCAATACCAATGAAAGACTAGAGCAATAACGGTTTCTATTTGTATTACAACATTAGACATTCAAATTCAAGAAAGAAATCAAGACATGCAAGTGATCAAAGGAAATGATGGAGCTTGTCATATAGAAGCTACCTTATCAAGCCCTATTTTGCTCTTCACTGATACATGAATTGCACCATCAGGTCCCCATTTGCGGTATTTTTCCAGCTCAAGATCATCATCATCAACATCTGTGATGTAGACCACAGGAGACTCTTGTAGCAGATCACACTTGGAGACAACATCGAGCCACAGATGATCACAAAACCTCTCTTTTATCTCTTTATATATGACAAACTGCATAAGCCATCACATCAAACACATAATGAAGTCATGTCATTTCAGAATAGTTAAAATATGAAAAATGAGATATTAGATGAGTTGAAGAGTGCAGAAGATTTAATGTGGTCCAATGAAATTAACCTATATCCATGAGACAAAACAACAAAATTGATCACAACTTTATTAGCTTTCTTGCACTTTATACGTAAAAAAACACCTTTTTATTAATAGGGTGAAGAATATACAATAAAGGACATAAATAATCATCAAAATGACTCATTGAGAAAATCTTGAGAACAATTTATGACTGATTGGGTTGGCAAATCTTTGACAGAATAAAGAAGTGACAAAATAAAAATAAAAAACAGATAGAGATGAGAAGAAATTACACCTTCATGTGGTATGATTGTGCAAGTGCGATGGCATAATTAACCCCTCTCCATTTGACTTCTAGGGTTCATTGTTATAGAGAAAAATAAAAAATAAATAAAAAATTGGAAACCTATTCTATCCCTAACCATCTTATCAAGATTACCACAATCTTGTCTTTAATATACTGAAATACAAAATTATGTGTTTAATAATAACATCATAACCTTCATATTCATAAAGTATTGAAACAAAATACTATGTTTCCAATGTATGGTGTCACAGTTCCATTCAAGAGTTGGTTCATGGACATGTATAGCTTGAATGAGATCCTATAATGTAGTCCAATTGTCAACAATGGTCATGACTCATGACAGCAGTGCTAATAAAAATACTCATAATATTAAGAAAAAAATGCAGATCATACCAGGAGAGCGAATTAAAATTATCCTAATTTGATCTTACAGAACATTATTCTCACTCTTAATCAAGCATCTCAAGTGATTAAAATGAAACTTGAAAAGACTCATCTGTAATGATTACGGACAACAAAGTATTAACTGATTCAACAGGCATTGGCAAAACGAAAGTGAGGATGGATATATAAACAATACTTTTCAAATCTTTTGGAAGTGAGAAATAAAAAATTACTGTTTCAAAATGCAGATCATACTAGGGAGGGGAAATTAAGATTATTTTAATTTGATTCTTATAGAACATTATTTCTCACTCTTAATCAAGCATCTCAAGTGATTTAAATGAATCTTGAAAAGACTCCAGTCATCTGTAATGATTACGGACGACAAAGTATTAACTGATTCAAGAGGCATTGGCAAAACGAAAGTGAGGGTGGATATATAAACAATACTTTTTGAATCTTTTGGAAGAGAGAAAAAATTATTGTTTCCCTCTACATTTATAAGTGCCAACTTGAGCTTCAACAAAAGAATACTATCCTAAAACTGCACCAACAAAACATAACCAATTGATAAAATACTGAATGAGTATCACACCCTATTCCTTATACTCGTATCAGGAACCAAAACATACTGCATTCTTATTCACAGAACTTTTAAGCCCTCACCCAATCTAGTATGAGCTCAACAAATCCTTTTCTCCCCTATTAAACCCAGCAATTTTTACACAATATGACATTAATACCTGATCAGAAGGTGAGGTCCCGCATTCTCCAGAGAGGTCATGAACAAAAGGATTAGGTTGGCAAATGTGAGAGGACAGCAAGTGTTAACTTTTCCAAATTATTCCTGTCCTCTGCGAATCCAAACAAGAAAAAGATGTGAACTAACCAACAGAGAGAAGAAAAATAAGTACAAAAGAAAACCGGTGGAATATGAAATAGCATAGACATAATGTGACTACAATGCTATTGAAACTCAAGAATCCTGGCAAAAGAGAGATTAACTCACTTCCCTCATTAAGATAGGTATATATTTGCCAAGAGAAGTACCAAAATGATGTAGTGTCTATCATTGCACAAATGTGATAATGAAACAGAGCTAATTTAAAAGTTGTGGACTACAAAATTTTTCTTTTGAAGTAGGGATGTAATAAATTTGGTATGTTTTCTTGTCTTATAGCATATATGTTAGGATATCTATAACAGGTTCATCATTTCACCAAAAAAAAACTGGTTCATCAGATTGATGCATTAGTAACACAAGTTTTGTGGTTAAACAAAGAAATAAATACATGTGTGTGCATGTCATAGCACAAAATAAGACATGGATTCCAATTTTAGCTTGAATCAAAATATGACCAAATAGGCAATTGACTTGATGCTCACAGAATGATTCTGTAATTCAATAAGTTATCGTTTGTTATATTTAATATAAATATGTCATGACATTTTTCATGTTAAAAATGAAAAGTAAATTGAGAAATATTAGTTGGTAACTTGATGCTCTGTTTAACTGTTCTTTAAAAATGATTTTGAAGCCTATTCAATATCAAGCAAATCACGTGAATGCCAATAGATTTACTCAGACTTTGAGCAAGTGACATTTACAATACATGGAACTCTTTGTCAGTTTCTTACCATCATATCTCTTTAGCAGACCAGGAGTATCTGTCACCTGCAATCAGTGTCTAAAGGTATCTATAAATGAAGTAATATTATCCAAGGAAAAAAAAGTCTACCTAATGGAAATGTTAACACACCTGAAAATGCTGGTAGCTTGAAACTAAATGACCCATAAGTATTCCTCTTGTAGTGAAAGGATAGTTGCATATCTAAAATAAAGGAAAGCGAGAAGTGGGACACCAATTGTACGGAAATCAATGTTTATGAGAAAAGCATTTCATATAATAAATCACTCACATTCACGTATTATCAAAAAAAAACTTTAGATGTGTGTTAAAGTTGAAATTATGTAGCACCAGCATTTGCCATATGAACAAGAGTCCATGACAGGGCTATGCTAGAGAGTACCCAATGAAAAATTGGGTTCTCTCTGTCTCTTCTTAGTCAGAAGAGTCTGAGGAAGAAAGAGAGAGATAGACAGATAAAGAGATTGATAGATGATATATATATATATATATATATATAGAGAGAGAGAGAGAGAACATTTCTTTTTCTTAAAAAATCATCTACTATTTGAACTCAAAAGTAATTGCACTTTCTGAACCAGAAAACATAGTTAATTGGCATTTTGCATGTATAATGGTGTAAGTCAGCAACATCATGTTTAACATTCCGTTCTTTCAAAAAGGAGAAAGAGGAAAGAATGAAAAGAAAATGATCATGCTTTTCTAACTTCCACCAATTGAAGGTTTTCCGTATCAATCTTCAGAATAAGTTCTGGTCATATGTTATTGCAGCCATTTTGACAGACAAGAACAAAGCCTGCCTTTGACAAAAATAGCAGTTCCTATCTGTTCAATAGAATCAAAATTCTAGTAATAAGGAATCAATTAACAAGCTATTGTTCTTTTTATGTTAATAAGAACATAAAAGAAGCTGATTCCATCTACGACACTTAATCATCGCCAAAATTAGCAAGTTCTATGATCACTTAACCTGGCTAATTAATGCTCTTCCTGAGCAGAAATGTTTCAATCTGAACAGATAACCAAAACCACATAAATGAACACACATTGTCTATTTATGGATACCTCAGGCTTCCCAGTAGAGAGCTCACTGACCAGAGAAGACTTCCCCACATTTGGAGCTCCAACAAGACAAAGTGTTGACGTCTCTAGATTGACTTCCGGCATTGCACGCAAAGTCTGTAAATATTATTTTATTGGGGAGATAGTTTCAGAAAACATCATTATGTATAAATCAACTGAATTCAACTCAGAAATGTGTACACAAATAAAATGATATACCTTCGCGTGTCTGTGTGTACAAACCAGCTATATGGTTAGTATGAAATGAATTTCAGCTTATACTTTCTAAATGCATGACTAACAAGGTGAAACTGCATTACAGGAAACTGATATTTTAGCCAACAAATGTACAGCAATGAAGCAGTTCTTAAGTTTAGCAACTGATACATTAGCAGAGACATGGCCCAGACAGATTAGATGGTGAATTTGAAACAACATAATTGAAGGGGAAGAAAACTGATTCCTTTGATATATTAGGTGGCCATCATATAGTTTTGATCAGGTGCTCAAGACCTATATAAGTATGGACCCACTCAAATAATTGAACACAATAGGACTTCAAGAGTTTCTCAAATTACCAGTTCTAAAGTTAAATAATAATGCAATTCTGTCCCACATGAAAACAACATTTTAATTTTACATTTTAAGTTACTCTATCTGCCCGTAATCCATTTGATGCTGTCCCATACTAGGCATATGTATTTTTCGACATGTAATGGTTCAATACTTTCATACAACTGTAGGATTGTAGAAAAATTATTTGCACGTAATAATAGAAAAACAATATATTCATACATGTGTCAGGACAAGTCAGAAGCTGGATAACAGTTGAGCATCGTATAATATATTAGGTAAAAATGAATAGAAAAAGACAAGAATAAATATTAGAAGAATGATGGTTTTCTTTCAACTTCCTTTCCAGTTCTGGAGTCCAGTTTCAAAGCAAGGATACCTGGGCAATGTGTAACAAATCATCAACAGCTTTCCCTTCATGATAAAAGATCTCCTCAACCTTCTTCATACCCTAAAGTGAGTTCATGAAGGTTTAAATAGTTTCACAGTTCTGAAGGGAGAACATAGCAAAACTAAAAACTGACCTCACTAAGGCGTTCCTCTGCTTCTCGTTTCGATGATGACTACCACAGTTTATGAGAAAACTTTGTCAAAATCTCAGTTTTTCCAGAATCAGAATTGCAAGACTTACTAACTTAGAAAGTGTTTTAAAGATAGTATGAGAATGGAAAAAAAAATAAAAAAAATCACATAAATATGATAACAAAACGAGAAGTCTGTGATAAGAGAATGCCAAATTAGTCTTCATAAAACAAAAACATCGCATATGAAAAAAGCATGGCACACAAGCATCATTCAAATTTCAGTAAACCTACTTTTGGAAGGTAAATTACATACTACATGGAAAAGGACTTCTTTCCATTAGTCTAAGGAGATGAACAAAACTGCCTCAATGACCTACTTGTGTAGACAAGTTAAAGCATTTTATTCTCTGGACCAAACACAAGGAATAAATTTTTGTTTTTTGTTTTCTCACAGCTCCCTGAATGGATATGCTCAGTATTTTACTACATTCTATTTACTCTTAAACTCTTGTATACTAAGGCCAAAGCTACAATAAAAATAGTTAATAATTGCACTCCTATAACAGTCATTCATAGGTCCCCAAACCAAATACTTAACAACAGACAGAAAAACCAATTACCACTATCAATTGACAAGTGATGACAAACAAATTCTTCTATGTTGGTTAGTTATAACTAACACACACACATAAAAAAAAGGACTGTAATGACTGGCATCCAACATCCAACACGCCCATATTTTAATAGGACTAGCACTCTGTCCAATTTTTCTATAAAACTCTATTTCTCTCCACAAATTTTTCCTCTCTTAAATTCTCTCTAAACAAGTTACATAAGAAAATTTTAACAGCATGTGAACTCAGAGTAAATTACATTAAAATGGTTACATGCTCACTCTAATTGCAAGAACCCTTACCTTTCAGAAACTATTGATTTCACCTCACTGGTCAACATTAAACATAAAAGCTGCTGCATGGAATCTTTTTTCAACCAAAACGTCATTCCAGATTATATAAACAGATAAGACAGATAGAATATGGCTGACATACAATCTGAGTGGGTAGTCCGGGATCTACTGATTTTCTATTTCTTCTATTATGCAGCAAAATTCTTGAAAGTTTCCTTAAGTACCATTGCTTCTAAAACCTA
Organism: Rhamnella rubrinervis; assembly: GCA_007844105.2. NCBI lineage: Eukaryota > Viridiplantae > Streptophyta > Magnoliopsida > Rosales > Rhamnaceae > Rhamnella > Rhamnella rubrinervis. Next base: position 18,809,251 of record CM017581.2, read on the forward strand.
TCTTCAGTTTTTCCATAAAAAGGAACAAAAGTTCTTAAAGATTTCTGTGTGGTTGAAAGCATTCAAAGTTTGAAAAGGTTTAGAAAACAGAGGAAAGACTTCAGGGTCAACAATCAGCAACAAAACCAGAATATAAAGCTTGAAACATGTAATAAAGCTTGGAGCCAAGAACCCAACCTTAGAACAGAGAGAAGCCTGTTCCTTTCCAACAGATACCACTTTCTTCCTCAGAGCATTTACCCTCCCCAACACCTATAAATAATTAATTTTGACTTGAAAATTAATAGAGTTGCAACATATCAACAATCCCATATGAGTAAGTTGCAATAAGTAAATTAATCAAATCAAGTCAATGTCAAAAACTTCAAAAGACTAAACCAGTCCCAAAGATTAGAATGTTGTTTGACTAATAGAAGAGAAAGTAATTATGTTCCCTGTATTGCTACTTGAGTAAAGAAGAGGTCAAGAAAGACCAATATAATTTTCTATTTATACAGCATATTTTACAGTGTAAACATTTCCTAAAAACACTTTGATCTGCATGGACATGATAACATGAGTTTTTCCTAGAATACCTCTTCATAGTTTCCATCACCAAGAGTCAATTCAATAAGAGATCGCTCATAAGGATGAAGATACTTCTTCCTTGGAAATTCCTCCAGGTAAGTCCTCAATGGAACTGCTAGTTCCTGAAGACAGAAATAGGAAGGTCCTGTCAGCCTTCAACAAATTTTCTTTTGATTAATACAAAAATAGATACTTGTTATACATAGAATACATAACAAATGTGTATTTTTGTTTAATAAGTAATAACAAACGTGATAAATATCTAAGTTAAGGGCAAACTTTCATCAGCGCATCAAGTTGCCTTGCACCTCTATTTCTCTCTCTCTTTGCAATATTGGCAATACCTACAAAAAGGAAAAGAAATATATATATATATATATATATATATTAATAGAAAACTAAATATCAAGGAAAGCAGCAGGTGCGATGACCAAAATTTTATCTATTCACATCTCATGTAGTTGAGACAACATGAAACTAAACTCCGTTGTCCATAAAAAAATACCCTTATTTCCTGTAATCCTCCTGGCTTTCTTTAATGCTGAATAAAGAATATCAGCAGATGGCATCACCATGGGAAGTTTTTGAAATGCACCAAGATTTTCAAGCTCTGCTGATGATTTTTCCTAGAATTAGAAAATTTTGAATGATAACCATTATTACAAATATGTTTTAAATATTTTATAATTCGAATGGATATTAATAATAAAGAAGGAAAACCAAACAATTTACTACAACAACAACAAAAAAAAAAAAAAAAAAAAAGGAAGAAAGAAAGGTGAGGTAGAAATTAATGGGAACAGATATATTATTTGTAGAGGACAGAGTAGTTTCCTGTGATTGACTAAACCTTAACATAAACCATATGAAGCTCTGCTTGTAAGGAACTTGCTCTCAACTTGTCAGGAGCCAGTTTTATCATAGTAAACACAACTCAGATGCAACAGAGAATCTACAATGGTGATTCTGCTACTACTGCTATAAAAAATTTAGGATATATATAATTTCTTCAACCATCTGCAACTGTGAACTTCAACCGTTTCAGGACATGCAAACCCTAACAACTTACAAGCAATAGACAGATCCAAACCTCCATGCATATGTTCAAATCCCTTTCTTGGCAGGCCAAACAATGTGAAGTTTCCCACTACATAGAAATATCCCTTTTAAAGTCGAGCCATCTTCATTTTATTCTTGCATACTACCCTTAAGATCTAGCCAACTCCTTCAAAAGGCAACCATGCTATTCAAAATAACTCCACTAAGCAAACTCATGCCGTAAGCTTGAAAAATCAACCCCAAATCTACATAACCTTAAAATCAATACTCAATCCATCATTACATTGATCAAACCCAAAACCCTACTCACACTAACTTCATTGAAAAATGAACCTGATCGAACCTATCATTTCATGCTCAATGTCCAGTGCTTTCCACAGCACCCTATTTGTAAGGTCTCTCCACCTCCACTTCACTTGCTATCATCTATTGAGCAAAAATAGTTAAAATTGAAAATACAGATTAGCATTTCTACATATCTGTACAATGTAAGCATGGTGTCAATAAGCATAGGACACCATTCACAGGCCCAATTTCCACTACCAAAGTAGTTGGGAAACTAGAGTAAACAAATTACCTACAACAACTTTCCTTATATTCCTGTTTTGCCCCCGATCTTTGTTTTCCTCTATATTATTTTCTAGCTTTTGTTTGGCTTCTCTTATATAATATCCCTACATTACAGTCCACATTATTCTCCAAACAACAAGGATAATAATTACAGGAAGAAATACCTTCGATTTTCTTTCTTGTTTAGCTTGGGTTGTGGGTATATAGCTTCCACTGACAACTTCATATGAGATAGTTTGAATGCTCTTGCAGAAGCATGAGGGTGGATACATTTTTGCACCAGGTATTATGTAAACCCCTGCATTTGAGGGTGACAATCAATCACAAAATTATACTATTCATTTTAAATTGAAAATGGAAATCATACAATTGAATTATGTTTGAGTTGAGTCGAAAAAAGACACCCAACCAGATCATACATATATGGTGTTGATTTATTTAGTGTCTTCCTCTATGATTCTTAAGCAAGTAAAACATAAAAAGGTCTTCTTCTTTTTTTTCCAAATACCAGAAAAAGGTTTCTTTTCCCTTCTTTTCTTGTTTTTTTTTTTTAAAAAAAAGGAAGCCAAGGATAGCGGTATTACACAATACATGCACAAGCCCAAAATATAAACTGGGTCATATTCAGACTAACGTAAACAAGGAATTATTTCAAGCATCTAAATTGGGTATTGCCAGTAGCTGCTAATAGGCATTGCCAACCGGCCACATGCAAATGGGAAAGTAAATAAATAAATGAATAAAGCAAAATCCATGTTACAGAGCTAACCATATAAGAAAAATCTGTGCCTTTTCTTAACTTAATATATAAATAAAATAAAAAAAATAAAACAAAAAAAAAAACCTTTGAAAAAGTTAGAGCTTCTGGGTAGTAATCTGTTTGAAGGAGTACGCCAGAGTTGAAAGAGACTTGAAGCCCTGCTCATTTTCGCCTCTCACTATCGACAGCTGCTGAAGAATATTGAAGACCAATGAAAGGAAATGGGTTCTGAAGTATTCTGTGTAATAACCGAATCCCACTGGATTTCGGTGCCTCGCTCCGACTCGGACTTGCTCAGAGGCTGGGCCGAGCCAATCCTTTTAGCTGCGATGTTTCAATTACTCCCCATTTCACCACCCAGTCAAATTTCTTTAAGCAATTTAAATTACAATAAAATATGAAATAGAAGTGACGTTTTTCTATTTTAAATTTTTAATCAAAGTTTATATAACTTAAAATTAATAAGAAATAAATTATTATTTATACTTTTTTTTTATTTGTCAATTTTATCAAAAGGAAAAACTTTTCACCGCAGTTTTAGAAAAATTTATGAATAAAAATTAAATTATAGAAAAGGAAGAAATTAACGTTAACGACTCTTAACATTATCAGTAAAATAAATTACTTTCTCATTTTTTTTTTTAAAAAAAAGGTTCAGTTGGTTTTGCAAGATACTAACTAGTAGTAGTTAGTTGACTGGTGGAGGACAACCCTATAAACCAGTAGAAGCATATCCTGAAGAACCAATTCAATTTCTAAGAGAGAGAGAGGGAGATTCGCATGACACATCTCTCTCCTCTCTCTCTCACAGATAATATGTCTATGGTAGCTCTTGCTTCTGCTCAGCTTCCTCATTGCCCCACTTTGATTATTTTGCCAAAACCCATTTGACGAAAACTAGAATATATGCACCAAAACCCAGAAATATTGCTTCTTTCACTCTTCCTCGGACGTCCATTTCTTCAAATCCCAACCCAGTTGAAAGGTATTTACTTTCTCCATCAGTTACCTTTTCATTTTTTTTTCTATCTCTTAATAAAAAATTCAGCGGAGTTAAAATTTACATGTAAGTCAGATTTTGGCATTTTTCTCTGTCATATAATTTTGCTTAACACTATCACTGCCTTTTGATCCCTATCTACTATAAGTTTCTTCTTGATATTGCTATGTTTTTTTAAACTTATTTTATTTCCAATTGAGACCATTATAAAAATGGTTAATTTTCTTACAGATTTCTACAATTTGTGAAATGCTTTGCACCATGGGTGGCAAGATATGGTCATGGTCAATGCTATATAGGTCAAGAAATTTTATCTTCCATTTATGTTCCACACTTGTATTTAGAAAGTTTGTCTATTGATTGTCATTCATAAAGATCGTGCAACTTCAAGCTCTAAATTCAAGACTTGCAATCTCAAGCTCATTTAAGTTCACCAAATTCTCAGCCCTCGAATTGTTGTTGGGCTTTGACCTGTTCACTATATCGCCCTTGACCAACAATCTATTAGATACAACCACAAACAATCGTCTTTCTCTAAAATTTTGCAGTTGAACTGAATTTTTCTATTTGTGGCAGCAGCAAACATTCTCTGGCTTCTCTTGTGCCTCTAGAAGCAATTCTATTTGATATTGATGGAACATTGTGTGATTCAGACCCTATCCATCATTACGCATTTCGCGAAATGCTTCAAGAAGTTTGCATCTCTTTTCTCTCCGCTTTGCCTGATCCCTCTCTTCCATGTAGAGCATGAGCATCATATAAATAAGACCATTTCAGTGTGTGTTTCACAGGTAGGTTTCAATGGTGGAATCCCAATTACTGAAGAATTCTTTATTCAAAATATCAGTGGCAAGCAAAATGAGCATCTCTGTAGAACCCTCTTACCTGATTGGGATCTCCAGAGAGCAAGAAAATTCTTTGTAGATAAAAGAAGCCATGTTTCGAAAGTAAACTTCAACAAACTGTTTCTTCTTTTTCACTTTAACCTCTCTTAAATCTGAGTTTCTGAGTGGATATGTGTGTGTGTATGTACATAATATATATAAATATATATATGCTGTACGCAGATTGGCATCTGAGCAATTAGAACCAGTTAAAGGGTTGAAAAAGCTGTGCAAATGGATAGAAGATCAGGGGTTGAAACGCGGCGCAGTGACAAATGCTCCAAGACCAAACGGCGAGCTCATACTATCGATATTGAATCTCTCAAATTTCTTTGAAACTCTTGTTATTGGAGAGGAATGTGGTCGTGCAAAACCATTTCCTGACCCCTATTTGACGGCTTTCAAAGGACTTGAACTGTCAAATAAGCATGCTTTTGTCTTTGAGGTTTGGCTCTGAAACTCATGCCTACATATGTACTTTGCAACAGAAAAAACAGTGCTGTTTATTATCAAATTTTTTATGGAACTTCTAAGTTTCCATTTCGGTTGGTTGTTAAGGATTCTGTGTCAGGGGTTAAAGCTGGAGTAGCTGTAGGGATGCCAGTTGTGGGTGTAGCCACCAGAAACCCTGAAAAGTTACGACTAGATGCTGGAGCTTCTTTTGTTATCAAAGATTTTGATGACCTAAAACTGCGGAATGCATTGGAAAACTTAGAGAGGAAGGCATAATTCTGCTCACTACATTAGACAATTTGGAAGCAATCTAGGAGGAAAACCTTTGGCATTAAATATGGGATTTCTTTTTTTTTTTTTTTATTTTGGTTATTTATCTCTATAATATGACCTAATTGTGTTTTGCAAAGACTTTAATATGTTTTGAAAAGTAAATCTTTTATATATGTACATACTATTATGGTGTTTCGATGACTTCTAATAGAATTCAACTCACAGAGTGCATGTGGCCTGAGATTTCTTAACGAATAAGTCACCCCAAATCTAATAACATATGTTACAAGACACATCATCTTACTAAGCGGTAGGAGAAAGAAGTAAAAAGGGAAACACCTAAAAAAAAAAATAGTAAGAAAAGTCAATTATAATGTGTATATCCTAGAGACTCAGACCCCAAATATATGTTCTACAGATGTACACAAACAATAAGAAAAATTTTATAAATAAAAATAAAAATTATCAGCATCCAATCAAATCGCTGAACAAATAAAACAATATCGAAAAACAAAAAGGATTTCAGATATCCAACAAGTAAAATCAGGGGACGTTGGATCCGTGGTCAATCTCCAATATTTTATCAAGCTTAGCGAGCCCATGATACGGAGTCAATCTCGTCTCTGGCCGCCTTGTAAAGTTCAAGTCGTTTTGCACACTGTAACCTCCTCTCCATCAGTGCTGGGTCTTCATCTAACAACTGTGAAAGCTGCTTACCCTGCCACATCCCCATTGATTACCATTAAAGAAACTTAGGAAAAGCTTAATTATATCAGCAGGGCATGCACTCATTTTATATGCAAACAGAAAAGTTAGCACATTGCTTCTTTGGTAATCTCAAAACTTAATCACATTAGTCAGGTCCTATCACTAAAAGAGAGAGAGTACCTCTTTTTTCCCTATCTGTGTGTAGAAGTAATTTAGTAATGACTGTTTGGCTTCCCTAACCTGACAATGCACCACAGCTTTTGGAATTGTGTTCCTCAGAGTTTCAGATACCATTCCCACATATGAGGACACATTTGATCCTATCCTCGAAAGTGGCCCTCTGAGTAACGGTCTGTAGTTGAGGCGGGCAGCAGCTGGGTTTCCTGCTTTCTCCACTTCCTGTGGAAGCCTTCGAAGAAATCCACAGTCAGATATGAAGATTCCATGTCAACCAATCAACAACAGTCTTTTACCATCTTCACGGAACCTTTCCAAGGCCTCGTTAGCTGCAGCAGCTATTTCAGCTTGCAGAGTTGGAAACCGCTTTAACTCCTATTGAGTGACAAACATTCAAGTAAATAATTCTTTCCATTTTCACTACATTATTTCAAACTAAAAAACAATTAAATTCCTTCAATTCACCTGAGTTTCTCCAATGGATTTCCTTACAAGTTCTTTCAAGACAAAGTGAACCTACATTATATTATCTACATCAGTCAACAACATTATAGGAAGTCCCAAACAAATTTTGATTAAAGAATATATACATAATACAGTTAAATATGGAATAATGGAAATTTATAGCAAGTATAGAAAATATGACTACGTACGGCATCCACAGAAGCTTCAGCTGGGCCCCTAAAGTAATTAAGAGCTCCCTCAATTAGGCGCCTGTAACCTTGCTCTGGGGCAATAAGATGTGGCTGATAACCATCTGCCTCAGAAACTACTTTCTTAACACTCTGCAAAGAGAGATGCCGATCAAATGGAAGCTTTCTCAAAGCAGCAGGTAGCTGGTTGTCAAAGACACCATAAATCCGATCACCACCAGGTCGCCTAAGATATAAAGAAAACAAAAAGTTTAAAAAAGAATAAAAAAGTTAATATATATATATTAGAATATCCAATTAGATATCAGAATTGCAACTAGTTGAGAAATCAAAATAAGAAAAGCAACCACAATAACAACTATATGAACAAACAACAAACTTGAAGTGCAAGCATTTCATACTGAAGATCCATTAGGGAGAAAATTCCTCAACTTCTTTATTAATGTATGCACAAAGAAAGACTGTCATGCACACGAGAAGGAAACTAGAAAACAAATAAAAGAACCATACAATCAATGATTTATTTCCTAAATTTAAAGAATAGAATCCAAAAATCCCACAAATACCATATCCATTTAACATAATAAATTTCAAAACACAGAAAAGGCCTCTATAACATGGTAAAATACAGAGAGTTGCATGTAAAACCAGCTCTACCATAAATTATTTATATGACTATATCTACTGCAACCAACAACTCAAGTAGTATGCTATATATGAAAATTTAAAAGGTAAGATTTTTGTCCAAGAGGATTTTGACTACCAATAATAAAATCTAAAAGGCTATGGTAAGCTCAAGTTGAAAAAGGTGATATGTATTTTACCCTCCATCCAGATGCTCCTTGAATATCCGGTCAAATGCACGGCAAAGTTCCAAGATAGTATATAATTGAGCCTAAAAATAACACGAGTTAAGCACAAAAGACAAATCCAAATTGTGAGAAATTACTTAAGAATTACTCCACTCACCCCAGCATCAACAGCAACAGGCCTACCAAGATGGTCCATCTCAGATTCAAGTTCATCAATGCTTTTGTTGATCAAAGATGTGATACTTGGTATCCTAGCCCTAATAACAGTCTCCAAGTGCTACAAACAAGATGTCACCATCACCATCTAAATGAGGCTGTATTTCAGGGAGAAAATAGAAGTAAAAAGGCTTCCAAATTGAGAAGAAATTTCTAAAGAAGAAAACCTTTGAAAGAAGTTTTGCAAGATATTCTGAACCCATTTTACTAGACAAATGTCCATAATCAGGACTAGTTGCAAAGTACTCACGCTCCTTGCGTCTTGCGACAATCATATCAACATTTTTATTAATATCAGCTTGCGAGCGATTCACAATTCCAACCCAGGGATGTTGCAGCCTATAAGATCTTCCCTCAAGAACCTTAGTGGTAAATAAAAAGAGTGTAAGCACACAGCATCACATTTTAATAAACAATTTTACTAAAAATAAATGGACATGGAGCTTAAAAGATGAGACGGAAACTATAAGATTAATGTTCCGAGGATCTATACTATGCAAGGAAACTGCTCCAGTTCAAATGCAAAATACAATGCATCTGCAGTTATAGAGAGAGAGAGAGAGAGAGATATCTTACATCCAATGCATTTGTTCCCTTGTCCATCAAATCAAGCTTTGTCAACACCCCAAATGTCCGATCACCTGTGAAAATTATAAAGAACTAAGTGACAAGAAATGAACCTTTAAAATAATTATAAATGACGATTAAGCATACCTGAAGGATCTACTTCCCTTGCGAGTTTGATTGCATCAGATGTTGCTATATCTTGGTTGGCCGGAGAAATTGCCAATATGATGCAATTAGGCTACAAAAACACATACTCGTCAAGTAGAACATAAACAATTTCTTGAGTGCTTCCGCACTAATGGAGTTTTTCACATACTCATCAACTAGAACATAAATGATCTCATTCGTGCTTCCACACTATTGGTTTTCATCAATGATCATGTTTTTCAATATGTTTAGTCATTTACCAAAAGAAAGAAACATGTTTAGTGGAAGTAGAAAAGGAAAAATCTATGAAAATGTGCAATGATGGCCCCTTTTACTGCATAAGAAAGAACTGGCATTAATAGAAAACTTGAATATTTATAGGTTCTATAATATAAAATGCCAGAGAAAAAAGAAAAAAACTATTCCAACACCATAAACAGATAGGGGAGGCCCTTGTTTATCTGGGACACCCAATAGTTTACTCATAAAATAGAACGTCCAATTAAGGAAAAACAATGGGAATAATAAAATTTTACTAAACATTTTGATTGAAGGCTTAACTCCATGTCACTCAAAAGTTAGCCCATTCCTCAATCTCAAGTTTAGCTATACAAGTTTTCCAGCACTAAAAGTTAGGTATTGTAAGAAAAATTTAAGGACCAATATGTAGTGTGGTCCACAAGTGGATTGAATTGGATGAAAGATAAGCTTCTGCAATTATGGCAGATTTAAAGGACCACTAATGAATACACAAAAACTGCATAATAAGAAGGAAAGTTTGATTAAATATGAAGGAAGAGCAAGAGAACCAAAAGGCCTAAAGCTTTACGATGGTCATTCACATAAAAGAAGTTATTAAAGCATTAGCTAATTATTCTTGCAAATCTAATCCTATATACATTAAATTTCCTGATAATAGATAGTTAGCAAATCAGTTGGATTATGTTTGCACATGAGTTTATCACTTTGACAATTGAATGTTTCTGAGAGTCTGTGTCTTCTGTGTGCTATGTGAGTGCATTTCTCATATATATGTGGCCTCAGCATATCTCCTCATGATGGAAAGTATAATAGTTTATAGAAAATGATTCAAGACTTCTCCAAATAAAATGATATTTCCCAATTACCTTCTCAACATAAGTTCGAACCATGCCTTCAATATCTTCAACAATACTCTCAGGCTGCCCCTCTGGTTAGAACAATTCTCAGTCAATGAATGGAGTAAGCAGTAAACATACACCATTGGAAAATCAAAATGAGCAATAAAACATCCAACTTACCAACAGCAACTTTTGTTAAACCAGGTAAATCAATTAGAGTTAAGTTGACAACTGCCAAGTGAGGTAGACCAAGAATTAGTGAAGTAGCCAAAAACAAAAGCAATATATATATATATATATATACTCAATCATCTAATATGGTTTTATCTAGGAAAATACTTAGATGCTTGGATTTGAAGAAGAAAAGATATTTTCTAAATGAATAAATAACAGGGCACAAAGAGAACAACAAACCGTTGGGAGAATAGATACTAAGATGGATAGGAACAGGAGAGATCTGCTTTGTCCTCCCTGTTATTCTATCAGTTTCATCCTGAATTTCCTTACGAACCATGGCTACAGAAAAGAAGTCACATAACATTAGTTAGATGTGTTTTCTGCGATATTGCAAAAAACAATATTACAATAAGAGATTCAACCTTCTCAAGCAATGCTACACAACTAGAATGTGTAAGATAAATCATGAAAGCAAGTGTAATGTAGTGCTATCTAGGCTAATTATGATATTTTTAATCCTACTCTAATAAAAGCAGTTTAGTTTAACTCCTAATCTACTATCCATTGCTTTTAAAAACCACCGACTCAAAGGTTCTCAATTTACATGGAATGGGACCTACTTCCCAACGTTACTTGCCACATCTTCGTTACACTCTACTGTCTAAATTTGTCAGCTGGAAATCCAATGATTTCACTTTCATATATTCTGAATCTATATTAAACGGCTAAACGAACATATAGAATGACTATACATATGAATAACAGAATCTTTTGAGGTTAATGTTACGTACCAAAATCAGTGAATCTTCTCTTAGGGAGGTGAAGGAACTCAGCATACTCCTGAGATCCATCATCCGTCTTGTGAAGCTGCAAGACCAGAGGCCGCCTAGTCACAATCCCTGCATTAATTCAAAAAGCACCTCCATCAAATTCTACAAGTGGGGAAAAAAGAATACATGTAAAATATAAGATCAATAAAATGCTTGTTACCTGATCCTCTGGGAAGAAAGTCACGTCCAACAATGCTCTCCAGCACGGAAGACTTCCCTGAACTCTGTTATCATTTCCAACATCCAAAAGAAAAAATTATCAGAGATCCATTATTCAATAAATTCTCATCTCTCTCTACGTTAAAAGAACACACTCTAGCCTCTTAGAATTCATGTATCCGTCCCTGCCGAAACTTCACCTTCTCTCTTTCTAAAGCCCTCTATATCTCTCCGTAGAAACCTCGCTTACATCCCCAGTAAACTCTCGCCCTTCCATTCCTAATAAACTCACACACATAAATTCAATCACGACCAAAAATCCCGCATCCTCTCTGACTTATAGAATTGCTTCCCACATCTCTAATAGACCCAATTTCGATCTCTTCAAGAACCTCATTTTCTCTCTCTAAAACCCCCATCTACTCTCTTTCTAAAGCTCCGCCACTCACTCCCAAGCATAAAATTTTCTCACCTACAAAATTATACCGGCAACGAAACCTCCCCATGTCCAAAATCTAAATTCAAATCCAAAATAAGATGAAAACGGATGACAAATCTAGAAGAAGACCTGGCCACCGACAACGGCAACAGAAGGTAGAGCTTCCCAGAGAGACGAGAGTATTATCGCCGCCTCCATAGTCACCGAGCGACGTGCATGCCCTTTGGATCCGATTCACCAACCCGATCAAGCTCTCCATGGTCGTCATCTTCTCCAATATATAGAAAAATAAAAAGTCCCTTTTCCTAAGCTTTTTGCTGCGTCTCCAAAAGAAACCCTAGAGATTCGCTTTCCAAAAACAGTGAAAGAATAAATCAGGAGGCAATGAACAGCCGGTGGAGAAGAAGCAGAGAAGGAAGAAGCAGCTTGACTTGAAATAGACGCAAATGGAAGCTGGTATGCTCACGGAGGGACACGAATGGAATTTTAATCACATAAAGTTCTACCGGTTTCGGACAAGAGTCAGAATCGAAAGAGGAGGGTAAAGATATAGTGCGCCCAATGCGCACCGTTGGGCGTGTCTCGTGGGGTCACAAGGGGAGGACGCGTTTGAAATTTTGAATTTTGAAACAAAATTGTTATGGGAGTCCGTGGGTCCCACTTCGGACCATAACTAAGGAACCTGCTGATTATGGGCTTCTGATACGCTACCCGTTTAAATCATAATCCGACCCGAAGGCTCTATTTAGGTTTACGTGGAAATTTCAATTTATGGTGGACTTTTCGTTTTTTTCTTTTTATATATAACTTTTCTTGATTTTTTATATACTCTTATTAAAATTTTATTGAAAAAAAAAAGTTTTGTAGTATTACAGATAACAAAAAAGGTCTGAAAAAATAATTGTTTCTGTAATCAAATTAAAAAAAAAAATGTTCCGATGGCAATTCAAAGCAATTCATATATGATTTATTTCTGTCTTTCAAAAACAAAACTACATCTTAAATTATATATATATATATATATATATATATATAATTAGGGCTATCATGAGGTTTGCTACCTTAATTCAACTACCACAGTCCAGCCAAAGCTGTGTAATAAAACAAAATGGAAGATTAACAAAGGAATCACAAAACAATAATTTTTTAAGAGAAGAAAAGGTAGATTTGGCTATTAGATCAGCCAATTTGTTTGCTTCTCTAGACGTAAAGATAAAATTCTAATAGTAAATGTGGCTTTTTTGCCCGATTAGTAAGAGGTTATTTCTTTTCGTTTGCATCACTAGACCAAACTATATTATCCCAATTAACCACGATCAAACATTATTCACGGATTATCTATTTAATTGTTTTATCATTATGTTGGATTACATTATCATTATCATTATTTGTGCAATTGGAACAGGAACGTTTCGTTTCCGGGATTGCAATTGGAACAGGAAAATTGTGGTGGGTATTTTCAAGGGTTTTTTGAGATAATATTCAGACTCACTGTTATTTGAATTTTTTAATTAATTTTTTTAAAAATAATTATTTTATCTCAAAATTATAATAACATTTTCAGATGATGAATTATTTTTTTAGCTTTTTTTTTTTACAATTTGTCAAAATATTTTTTAACTATATATTTAAAATTTTTAAATAGTTATATGAAAAAAATAAGATTGAGATAAAAAAAATCATAATAAACTTTAATAGATATCATAGTATAAAAATTGAAATTTATGACAAAGTTTTTTTTTTTAAAAAAAATTAGTGATAAATTCGTGGCTAAAATTTATTTCATCGCTAAAATTTACTTTATCATTGATAAAATTCGTCACTAAAGGCCATTTCGTCATTAGCGACGAAGTTGACGAAGCACTTCGCCATTAGCGACGAAGTTGACGAACCACTTCGTCATTAGCGACGAAGCATTTTCAGCGACGAAGTTGACGAACCACTTCGTCATTAGCGACGAAGTTGACGAACCACTTCATCATTAGCGACGAAGCATTTTCAGCGACAAAGTTGACGAAACACTTCGTCATTAGCGACAAAGTTGACGAACCACTTCGTCATTAGCGACAAAGCAGTTTCAGCGACGAACCACTTGACAAAGCACTTCGTCATTAGCAACAAACCACTTCGTCATTAGCGACGAACCATTTCATCATAGATGAATTTAGCAACGAATTCACTTGTCAATGATGAATTAGCGACAAAATTTATTAAGGGTATATTTGACTTTTCATTCAAAAACCGACTAAAATAATAATTATAAGTAGAGTTGGTTAAAAAAATTCAAATATGTCTGAAATATGATATGACATCGAAAAACCCTATTTTCAATGCAAACTTGATTTCAATCTACATGTCATATAAGCCCAAAGTTGCAAAACAATTTCAGGCTTTTGTTTTCAATGTTGTACATGTCTGTTTTGGGCATACGGGCTTATAAATCCTTCACTCATAATCTTTTTTTTATTAAATTTTTTGATGTCATGACCAGTCCAATATGAGTTAAGTAAAAATAGTCAATTTTTTATATAGTTAAAATTTTAGGCTAAAATAACCAAGATACCCCTATAGTTTCAATTAAACTTTTGGCCATTTGATTTTTCTTTACAAACCAACATCATTCTCATCTTCTTCTTCATTTCGCTTTATATTCATTCTTTTCTATTGACCCCCACAATATCTATTGTCACTCACACCGCCGCCGTCGAAGTTAGCTCCATCTTTTTTTTTTTTTTTGAAGAGGTTTACTATATTAGAAACTATGAACAATAATGATTGATTTAGGATAATTATTTTCAATAATTGAAAAGTGTGATTTGTATTTGATGTTTGTAAGAGCATGAGTGTTTGAATGAATGCTTGTGTATTTAAATGCATGCAAGGTGTTTGATTAAATGTTTCAAAGAAAAAATATATGCAAATTATTTGAAATAATGATTGGATGTTTAATACATGGAAATAGGTTTTTGAACAGATACAAATAGGTATTAATTTAGTATGGTGTTGATGAAAATATGGGTGAGTGGAATGGTAGATTGGGGGAGTGTGGATGGGTTAAGGGTAGTGTGTGGGTGTGTGAGTTTGGCTAGTGTTTGGGGGTCATTTGGGTGTGTGAGTTTGGCTAGTGTTTGGGGGTGAGGGTGTCGGTGGGTGATCAGTGGCCACCTACCCTACCATCAACCCTTTGCGTTATGGTTGGTGGGTGGACGATTTTGGATAGGTGAGTGGGGATAGCGGTGGTGGGTGGTTGGTGGCCACCTACCACCATCGACCTCTTGTGTTGTCGTTGGTGGGTGGTGGTAGCCACCTACCACCTACAAATTATAGAAGAAATGCAAAAAAAAAAATATAATAATACCATAAACTTTTATTATCCTTACATTGAAAATAAATCAAAAGATGAAAACTTAAATTATATTTATAAATTTTAAATTAATTTTTTAAAAAATTTGAAGTTGGGGATGGTGAGGGTGATGGGGGTGGGTGGCCACCCCCACCACCACCAATCATCATGAACTTAGGAGCATCAACCCCCCATTGACCCCTTGTATTGTAGTTGGTGGATGGTCGGTAACCACCTACCCCACCACCTACAAATTATAAAATAATGCAAAAAAAAGACAAATATAATAATATCATGAGCTTTTATTATCCTTACATTGAAAATAAATCAAAAGATGAAAACATGAATTATATTTATAAATTTTAAATTAATTTTTTTTAAAAAAATTGAAGTTGGGATGGTGAAGGTCGTTGGGGTGGTGGCCCCCCACCGACCACCAATCACCATGAACTTAGGAGGTTGGTGGGGGGGTCGGTGAAAAAACTTAGCAGAAGAGTCTGTGAGACGTCGGTGCTCACCATACTCGCACCCACCCTGTTACAAAATTCATGAAATAGAGGTTCATACCATTTATTTTTATATTGATCACAAAAATATTAAAATTTAACACTTTAAAACCCATAAAATCACAATATTATTTTTTAAAATATAATTGATGAATAATACCCATCCATTATGAAACGATATCCAAACAAGCATCAAAATAAAATAAAAAACCTTATAACAGCTCTAAAGAATTGATTTTAACATTCTTTATTGAAAAAAGATAACAAAGATTATTGCATCTACGATGTGGAATGGTAAGGATGTTTGGTTTCCAAAAATGAAGAAGTTCAATTAATATAACTGTGATTAGAAAAAACCATAAGTATTACCTAATATATTTAATATGGAAAGGGTAAATATGTAAAATTACCAAGTAAAATGGTCAAAATTTTAATTTATATAAAAAATGGCTAAAAATACTATGTGGAATCCTTCTATGGTTATGGCATTAAAAACCCTTTTTTTTCTGTAGGACCTCCTTGATTTGTAAAATTCTATCAATTCTTATTGTCTACCGAACAAGACAGGAAATCCCAATTTCTTTGTGCTCAATACAATTGTTATTTTACAATAATAATAAGGTAAACAGAGACAATTCAAATAATAATAAGCTGAGGTCCAGAGGCCCTACATTAACGATTATATGTAATCATAAGATTGGTTTATTTCCACATGGGTTTACATGATACTAAACAAAAAGAATTAATGGCTTTAATTGGTAACTCAAAAATACTTAAATAAAATAATTTTTAAAATAATTTTTCTACTAATGCAAAAATGATAAAATAACAGGTTTAAATCATGGAAATAAACACTTGGAAAGTATGTGCTAAAATAATTTTAATAAAGCAAGTGTAATTTTATTTCAAAAAAAAAAAAAAAGGTGTATGTAATTAAAGCATTAATCTGTCATGTTTGCAACTCACTCCATTTTTTTATTTTTTTTTATTTTTTATTTTTATTTTTTTTGGTAATTTGCAACTCACTCCATTTTTTTTTTTTTTGGTAATTTGCAACTCACTCCATTGCTGCTAATAAACATAGCCTCCTACTGCGTAGGACGGGCTGTCAACAAGTCCGTCTCGTAACACAAGAATATTGGTATACCAAATCTAAACATGCTATATGTAATAAAGAATTGTTATAAAGACGCTGTGTATGCAGAATTGTTGCAATATATAATGGATGTGAACATGCCAGTGGGAGTCATCAATCCAACAATAAATTTTATCGCCGAACATAAACTGATCTTGTTAAGAATCCAATACCTACAAGCTTGAACCCATAAAATGATAGGAATATTGATTTTCTTCGGCTGAGTCATAGTTATAAAATAACTTTATCACTAATAGTAGAATGATTTAACACCATCCAACTGTTACCAAAAAAAAAAAAAAAATTAAATACCATTCAAATATAAGCTTTTCAAACACAGATATACTTATGACAATAATAGAATGATTAAATACCATTCAAATATAAGGTTTTCAAACACTTACGAAGAGACGTATACTTAAAGACAATAATGCTTTGTAAATGCGTTACCATAATTTAATAGAACTACTGCTGCCTCGCAACTTCTTGGTAAAAAATCCATATCCACACACATAAACATATTGAGACTAAAAGGAAGACAAATACAAAAGTACCAACTGTACTTCCGCACTTATATATAAAGCTTTTCCAATCTCCATCAACCTCGCATATGTTGGGCTCGAAGTGGAGTGTTTGTGTTTGATTCCATTGATACAATGGAAACACTACCTTCTTCGATACTTGATCACACACGGCTCTTATACTAGTTGTGCGTTTCACCGGCCACTTTCCGCCTTCAATCCTTATAAAACCCGCAATCTCAAAATTTAGATATGAGACCCATATCTTCCATATATATGCTGCTCGTACTCGCTCACGTCCACCGTCACGTTCTCCATTCGAACCACCACTGCCCTTTTGTCACTTCCTCGTTGCTCGAATGTGGCGTCGGAAAACAATCCCTCCCTTACGTCGAAAGCCGTGACATTGACACTGTCATAGATAATGCTGTTATGCTTATTTATGTTTTCTACAGGATCAAATACCATCTCTAAGCTGCCTTTGACCTGTGTGTCAGAGGCGTTGGTGATGGCGGTCATCGACATCGACTTTATTGAGATTGAAGGAAATTTGGGGACGTTATCGACTATTGTCGCAGTTGAAATTAAGCTAACCAACACTACAACTATTAACCAGAGGCAAAACCAAAAGATTGGATCGCTGTTTGAGTTTTCGATGGCAGCAGAGGCGGAGGTCGCAGGCCTCCTGTTCTGTATAGTCTGTCGTGTGTTGGCTGAAACAGGCTGTCGTGTGTTGGCTGAAACAGGGTAACCGATAACGGTTTGAGGAGGATGGGAAGGAAAGGCTGGCCGGATTGCCTCTGATGGTAGCTTCTCATCCATGGCTAAGCACTTTTTGGGCTTTTCTTCTTTCTGAAGATGCATACGGTATGTATGTTTATATAAACTGATTGGGGCTATTAATCTACTTCAAGTAGGTTTGAGTGAACAATAAGCTTATTTTTAATAGGGACAAAAAGAGAGAGACGTATAAAGAGATAAAAACTTATAAAAAAATATTAAATAAATAATTTCGTCGCGGAATGCCCTTTTTGTAGTAGTGATTTTTTGTTAGGAGTTCTTTTTTATTTTCGGCTTTTAAATTTCTATCAATTCACTTCTTCTATTCTACTGAACAACGCAAGAGATCTAGATAACTGCTCATGCCCACAAAGATAATTCATGAGAAATCTAAAGTCCAACCCTGGACTAGAATCATGCAAAAAACAATTTCCTCGTGATTTCAATGATCCAACTAAATATTTATTTGTCTACCAAAAACAAGCACCATCAATAAAATCCAAGCCATCACTTTTGCGTTTTACAACTAATTAATATAAAAAATAATCTAGAATTTCAAAGAAGTCACACCCACAACCTACTCAGTCTCAGTCATAGGTCTGGCCATAAGCTAGAGTTACCTAGTATATAACCATCCCGGCTTCTTCCTTCTTAATTAGTTTCCACCTTCCAATTTCCATTTTCTCTACCTCTACAACCAAGAACCCTTAAAAGTTCGCATTCTTCTGCTTCTTCATAATGATGCTCCTTACAATGGTGCTTGGGGTTTGTATTTGAGTGGATGATATCTTTGTCTTGGACTTCTTAATGTGACTCGAAAAAAAGTGGTACGAGCTCATCAGGTACCAACGTTTCCCTAATTCATATGCAACAAAAATAAATTTGTGTGATATAAGAAGTAGAACTCATAGTATATAGTACTATAGGGATGTAAAAATTGATGTGGTTGGACTCCGTACCAAAATAAAAATGATAGGACTAGCTAGATCAGAGCCTTTTGCTAAGCTAATCAATGGGACAGTTAAAGGCTGAAGCTTATTAAAATAATAAAAGAAAAATAAATAAATTTCAAAATAACTCCCCTCCGTTTACACAAATTGAGCACCTTATAGTAGTGGTACTTAATATATGTTTAAATGGTGGTTGGCAATGCTTTGTGGTTGCTCAAGTAACAAGTTCATATATATATATATATATATATATAGTTTGCACCTTGTGGGAGTGTGGTTTAGCGAAAAGGAAGTCGGCCGATTTATCATATTTGTTTGTGAAAATTGTTATTCAAGTCTTAATGAGCTCCACTATTATTTCAGATGTATTTAATTTTATTGACACTCAGACAAATCAAAACAAAGAGACACTCAGACAAATCAAAACAAAAAAGATAAATAATAAAATAAATAATAAACATGACTAATTAAAGCCAGGAAACTAAACGGCAGGGACACTCATCAATCAAAAAGAAGGTAAAAAGATAAATAATGAAATAAATAATAAATGTGGCTAATTAAACCCATGATGTGTCTGCTTTCCATAATGTACTTGGAAGACAATTGTGGAAGCAATAAAATGAATTTACTATTAAAGATGGTCATGTGGGAACCCAATCTAGTTGTTTTTCATTTTTCGTTTTTTATTTTTTATTTTCTAATTTTATTTTTTTTTAAAATGAAAATGTGTTTGATAAATGTTTTCCTTTTTTTGTCTTTTACAAATCTAAACAAGGTAAAAAAATAAATAATAAACGTGGCTAATTAATTATGATGTGTCTGGTTTCCATGGTGTATTGCTAATTAATTCTGATGTGTCTGGTTTCCATAATGTATTTGGAAGACAATTGTGGAAACAATAAAATGAATTTACTATGAAAGATGATCATATGCTCATAATGAACCCAATCTAGTTGTTTTTTGCTTTTCATTTTCTATTTTCTAATTTTTTTTTTAAATGAAAATGTGTTTGATAAATCTTTTCCGTTTTTTTTTCTTTTTTTTTTTTTGTCTTTTACAAATCAAAACAAGGTAAAATGATAAATAATGAAATAAATAATAAATGTGGCTAATTAATTATGATGTGTTTGGTTTCCATGTATTTGGAAGACAATTATGGAAACAATAAAATGAATTTACTATGAAAGATGATCATATGGTTATAATGAACCCAATCTAGTCGTTTTTCGCTTTTCATTTTCTATTTTCAAATATTTTTTTAAAAAAAAAAGAAAATGTGTTTGATAAATATTTTCCGTTTTTTTTTTCGTCTTTTACAAATCAAAACAAGATAAAAAGATAAATAATGAAATAAATAATAAAGGTGGCTAATTAATTCTGACGTGTCTAGTTTCCATAATGTATTTGGAAGACAATGGTGGCAACAATAAAATGAATTTACTATGAAAGATGATCATATGGTTATAATGAACCCAATTTGGTCATTTTTTGCTTTTCATTTTCTATTTTCTAATTTATTTAAAAAAAATGAAAATGTGTTTGGTAAATGTTTTCCTTTTTTTTTTTCTTTTTTGGTCTTTTACAAATCACAACAAAGTAAAAAGATAAATAATGAAATAAATAATAAACGTGGCTAATTAATTCGGATGTGTCTAGTTTCCATAATGTATTTGGAAGACAATTGTGGAAACAATAAAATGAATTTACTATGAAAGATGATCATATGGTCATAATGAGCCCAATCTAGTTGTTTTTCATTTTTCACTTTCTATTTTTTCTCAAAATAAAAAAAAATGAAAATGTGTTTGATAAATATTTTCTATTTTTTTCTTTTACAAATCAAAATAAGGTAAAAAGATAAATAATGAAATAAATAATAAACGTGATTAATTAATTCTGATGTGGCTGGTTTTCATAACGTATTTGGAAGCAATTGTGGAAACAATAAAACGAATTTACTATGAAAGATGATCATATGGTCATAATGAACCCAATCTAGTTGTTTTTTGTTTTTCATTTTTTATTTTCTACTTTTATTTTTTAAAAAAAATAAAAAAAATAAAAAAGTGTTCGATAAATGTTTTCCTCTTTTCTTCTTTTACAATTTTTTTTTAAAAAATAAATGTGCTTTTAAAATAAATGCAAAGTTGAAAAAAAAAACCTTGAAACAAAATTACCAAAGAAGTTTTTATTTTTTTTAAAAAAATAAAAATGATTATTTTTCTTTCAAAAATCAAAAATATTTTTGCTTAAAACGGATTAAAGCCTTACTCTGCTTAAAAGGGCATTTTGAGTACTTTAAAAATTTAAAAATAAAAAAGAATATTAGAACTTTGGGACATTAATATGGTACCGGCCAAATGTATTATGATGCTCAAATCAGTAATAAAATCTTAGAAATAAAATAGCAGAATTTTTATAAGGCTAGAGAATTACTTGAGGGGAGGTGTCCTTCGGATTTTTATAGAAAAGTAATAGAGGCAGTTTATCTGTGCTCACTGTCACATGCTTCACGTCCCATAGTTTCACTCATGTATAACCGCTTGATTGTGGGGGTGTGGAATGAGAGAGCGGTTGTGGGTGAGGCTTTCTCTTACGTGCTTCGCATTAGCATGGTAGTGGAATTGAGTGAGACTGGATCCGAAGTAGGAGGTGCATATTCAGCACCTGATGGAACACGTACTAAACATATATTGATATACTAAAAATATTTGAAAATACCCCATAACCAAAAACAAAAATGATTATCTAATGGGTTATTGTTTTTAATTTAATAATTTTTTTAAAAAAACGCCTTACTAAACGACCACTAAGTATATACGTCTTAGTTAATGCATGATTTTTTTTTGTCTTCGATAGGATATATATTTATTATTATTATTTTGTCTTAGTTAAGGTCATTATTATCATATTTACCAAAAAAAAGGTTATTATTATTATTATTTATTATATATATTTATAATAAAACAAGTTCACACACTGAAATTTTTTTAAAAAAAGTTATAAATAGTTTGGCACCTTTCAATATATATATATGGGTTAATTAATCTGAAATCATCTAATACAAACACAGGCTAACCCAAAGGTTTATTATATATCCAGTGTGATCTGAACAAAATTAAACCATAATGCATGACTTTGGTATTTTATTAGGTAAATTTGACCATCCTCGCAACATGTATACTATTCATTTTGTTTGGCTAAAAGATTTTAAAATTAATTGGTGAGTCCCCACCTTGCAAGGGACAAAATTCGTGCAAATAAAAAAACAAAAAAAAAGATCAAACATTTTTTTTTAATATATATTGTACTGTGGATGATTAACCTTGAGAGTAAATGATACGAATGTTTTAATACTATTTAAGAGTAAATCAGATATAAATGTTTTAATATTATTTGAGTTTGATAACTATATAAAAATTTTTAAGTAGCAGGTTACTTTTAATTTGAATATATAATCCAGCTCCATCATTAATATATAAATAAAATTAAAGCCTATAGTTTGAAAATACATGCATTCTTTTCGTACCACTTGAGCCACGATAAAAATAAAGATCAACTTATACACTGTGCCGGTGAGAGAATAAATCTTTTCAAAAATTAAATAATAAATAAAAATGCGAATAGACCTCGCTGCAGCCAACTTTTTTGTTGTCTTTCTCGAAGGCCTCGATATCATTACATGCCATTTTTTTTATTTTTTATCTCATGAACGCGCCAGCAAATACAGCCTCTCCAAATGTCATTATCAGAGAGAGACAAATTAATATTAATAAAAGTCTAAGACTTGAAAAAGACAAGTAGTAGTACCCTTCTTCTCATTCTCACATTCATCCGATAGTCCAAATACCATTCTCCGGGCTTTCTCTATCTTCAAACTCATTCCCCAGTCCCCATCGTTCGTAGCCAATCATTAGTCTGCAAGTCGCAACCCTCGTCGTCGGTCGCCTCTGCAAGTCGCAATCCTCTACAGTTTATCTGCAAGTCCCAGGTTATGTATCTATTCTTCCTTTTTATTGTCCTTTTTGTTCTCTTTCTTTTTCGATTTTTCTTTTTGAAATCTGCAATACATGCAAGAAAGAATGTTAGGAATTGATGGATTGAAATTTCAATGTTTAATTTTAGGAATTGATGGATTGAAATTTTAGGGTTTAATTTAGGAATTTATGGTTTAATTTAGGGAATGTTAGGAATATGTGGGAATTCCTAAGCTTTTTTTTATTTTATTTTTTTAGTTTCTATTTGGTGCCCAAGTCCTTGCATTTTTTTACTTTTCTTCTCAATTTCCTTTTGCCATTTTCCTGATGTTTGTATTCGTTCTCTGCCTAAGGAAGAGCAGAGCAGTGTGCACACGTTAGGAACTCGGCAGCCATCCCTAACATCAGCAACTTTTAAAATTTATTTCTATCCCTAATATTTCTCTTCTTTTTGTTTGATTGTTCCAATTCTCTCTCTGTTTCCATATGTGAGTAAGTAGGGTGATATTAGGGCTTCTAATTAAGTTTTAATCTCTGGTTTCCATTTATTATAATGTGTAAAGGTTTTTTTTTTTTTCCATCAGTTTAATTTTATGCTATTAGTTTTCGTTAAAAGTGTTTTTCAAACTTGAAAATTCATTTTAGATGTTGCAATACGGTCTCAAACTTTGACTACTTTGGAATGTAATTATATCATAATTTATTTGGATTTAGTCATATTCAATGAAAATTAGATGAAACGAACAAAAGGCTGCCTTGAAGTTGTGTCTTTTTTTATAATGCATACTTTGGTGTAAAAATGGGAAACATGCTCAGTTTGTATTGTATATCTGTATTTTGTAGTCTAAATAAGTAGTATTTTTCTTTTATGGGTCGGATTTACTTTAAATGAATTTTTGCCTACATGTATAGAAATAGTTTTAAAAAGGTCCAAGTCCAAAATCAAATGGGTTTGGGCCTTAAAAAATAGTTCAAAATTCGACACAAAATTCATAGAGCTAAAAATCAAATAGGTTTGGGCCTTAAAATATAATTTAAAATTTAACTCAAAATTTATGGAGTCCAAAATTGAAAAACCGACAGAAGAACCCCTTGGTCGGTTATGGTCGGTTTCCCTAATTAAAAAAAAAAATTCGTCGGTCACAAAACCGACCGACCACCAATTTCGGTGAAAAAACTAACAACGGCCGAAACCGACGTATACCCCTAAAGTAAGTAAATAAAATAAATAACAAGCTACCCTTGTATAAAGTGGTGCAAGGGCCCGTATGCTCAATTGACATATATGTAGATTATATATGTATCACAAAATACTTAGAAAATATATTGAGAATTTTCAAATATTCAGGAAAATTTTGTTAAAAGTTATGAGAATCTAGGATTATTGCAAATTTAGTTCGTCTCATTTTTTCTTTCTGACATTAAAATAATCCAGTCTTAAGGCCTTCTTAAGTTTACTTAGTGGAGTACTCTTATATACTATAATGTTTGTCTGGTGGGAATTCTTCCTTTTATCTTCATATATTAATATTCATTTCCTTTAGAGACAATTATATGATAATATAAATTGCATTTGCTCTGTCAATTTTAATGGAAATTTAGTCTGAATTTCACACGATTAATTTAATAGGTTGGCTACGACGTACATACATATCCTTCATGCATGTTCTCACCGGGTACCAGATTCCTAATTCATACACACCAAAATATATTTGTGTGATATAAAACATAAAATGGATAGTATATAGTACTATAGGGGTGTAAAAGATGATGTGGTTGGACTTTGTTTCAAAATCAAAATGTTAGGCCTAGCTAGATTGGAGCTTTTTGCTCAGCTAATTCATGGATTAGTTTAGGCTGACCTTCATTAAAAATAATATAAGAATAAAAGATTAAAATTAAAACTAAATAAGTTTAACGTAACTCCCTCTTTTTACACATACCTAGATTTGCAAATTAAGCAGTTAACCTTATAGTACTGGTAATTTAATATTTAAGAAAGAATGGTACCTGATAGTCCCATACGCCCACAAATCAGAAGAGTTGAGAAATAGATAAAATAAACATGGCGATGTTCTTGTTGACACGTCCATAGTTATCGGAAGGATAATTTTGGAATATATATATATATATATATTGTGTGCGTTGAGGGTTGGGGTGAGGTAGTTATTGGTATATAAGTCGGGATCAAATCTGATGGTTGCACTGAGTGTGCTTGTGTGAGACAAAAACAAAATTAGAGAAAAATAAAAATAAGCAAATGCCATTTTTTTTTTCCAACAATTGTACCCTATTATGCGACAGATGAAGAAATTAGACAATAAACAGAAAAAAAAAATGGATTGAATGGGTGAATGAACAGACAACTGTCAAAAAAAAAGAAAGAACAGATTGAACAGCTGTCGAAAAAGACGATCAACCCTATAAATAAATCATTTTCTCCAATAAGAATGAGTGAAGAGAGGGGAGAGTTGGAGTGAGAGAGAGTGGTACTACAACATTTATTCTTTCTTTTTTTTCTTCTTCTCCCTCCTCTTTTCCAGCTCTTCTTGTTGTTTTGAACAATGGCGGATATTCAGCCTGACATTAGTGATCAGTCGGAGAGTACCTGTGATCAGGAAGACAATTGTGACCAGTTGGAGAGTACCTGTGATCAGGCAGACGTCATACAGCCTTCAAGGAGGTGGATGCTCTTGGTGTTGCGCCCTTACGAAGGTGACGCCTTCATTTTTTATTTTTTATTTTCAAAATAAAAGGAGTTGAAATAATTTAAAATTACATATGCAGGCGTGAATGATTTACATTTATTATTATTATTTTTTTAACTATATAAAAAATCACGTGTTATTATTTTTTTAACTAACATTTAATTAAAACTTATGGTTTTGAGTTATTACATTTACAATTCTTTTTCAGATTTGAATGTTTTATTTTGTATAAAAAATTACGTGTTATATTTATTTATAGCAATCCAAATTTGATGCTAACTAATCAGATGTTGAAAAACCCATCCCAATCCCTACCGTTAAGCATTGCCCAGCTGACAGCCCAAACACATTCTTTATCAGCTGTGTTTTTTTATTGCAACAAGTGTACTGAGAATTTGAATACTTAATTAGCATAACAAATGGTCATGCTGGCACATCGGTGGTCCCTAATTAAATTCACCTTCCTGTATATATATGATTCTTCCTAATGAATACTAAATGTTTTAACCTTTGCAGGATATGGGAGAATTTTATATTGGTCTTTGCATTTATTACATTGCTCTACATTTCAATTTAGTTTGGATTTTACTACCGTCAACCGATATGGTTTTCATAATTTAATAGAACTACTGAGGACTCGGTCGGAAACTGTCAGCTGGCGGTAGCAAAATCCAAATTGGATTGGAATATAGAGCGATGTAATAAATGCCAAGACCAACATAAAATTCTCTCATATTCTGCAAATATTAAGACATTTAGTATTTATTAGGAAGAAACATATAAATAGGAAGGTGAATTTAATTAGGGACCATTGATGTGTCAGCATGGCTATTTATTTGGCTAATTAAGGATTCACCTTCTCAGTACACTTGCTGTAATAAAAAACACCACTGATAAAGAATGTGTTTGGGCTGTCAGCTGGGCTGGGCTAGTGATTGGGATGAGTTGTTTAACATCTGATTAGTTAGCATGAGATTTGAATTGCTATAAATAAATATAAAACATTATTATTTTTTAAATCAAATATAAAATACAAAATAAAACATTCAAATTAAAAAAAATTATAAATCTAATAACTCAAAACCAAAACTCTTAATTAGATGTTATTAATTACACGTGATTTTTTATATAGTTAAAAAAATAATAATAAATGTAAACTATTCACGTATGCATATGTAATTTTAAAATATTTCAACTCCTTTTTTAAAAAAATAAAAGCTGAAGGTGTCACCTTCAAAAGGGCGCGACACCAGGAGCATCCACCGGTTGTACGACAATTGTCTGCCTGATCATGGGTACTCTCCAACTGGTCACGGGTACGCTCCGATTGATCACAATTGTCTGGCTGAATATCCATCATTGTTCAAAACAAGAAGAAGAGCTGGAGTAGCAAAAAGAAGAGGAGGGAGAAGAAGGAAAAAAATGAATGAAGGTTGTAGTACCACTCTTAACTCTCCCGTCTCTCTCACTTCAGCTCTCTTCACTCATTCTTATCGGAGAAAATGATTTATTTATAGAGTTGATCATCTTTTTTTGACAGCTGTCTGTTCATTCACCTATTCAATCCTTTGTTTTTTTCTTTTCTTCTGTTTGTTGTGCAATTTCTTCCTTTGTCGCATAATAGGGTGAAATTGTTGGAGAAAAGAAACTAGCATTTGTTTATTTTCATTTTATTTTTTCTTTAATTTTGTTTTTCTCACATAAGCACACTCAGTGCAGCCATTAGATTTGATTCCCGACGTACATACCAGTAACCACCTCACCCCAACCCTCAACGCACACAATATATATATTCCAAAATTGTCCGTCCAATAACTATGGGCGTGTCAACCAGGGCATCGCCATGTTTGTTTTATCTATTTCTCAATTCTTCT
Organism: Rhamnella rubrinervis; assembly: GCA_007844105.2. Taxonomy (NCBI): domain Eukaryota; kingdom Viridiplantae; phylum Streptophyta; class Magnoliopsida; order Rosales; family Rhamnaceae; genus Rhamnella; species Rhamnella rubrinervis. Next base: position 18,836,596 of record CM017581.2, read on the forward strand.
GATTTGTGGGAGTATGGGACCATCAGACACCATTCTTTCTTAAATTACCAGTATTATAAGGTTAACTGCTTAATTTGTAAATCTAGGTACGTGTAAATAGAGGGGAGTTACATTAAACTTATTTAGTTTTAATTTTGATCCTTTATTCTTATATTATTTTTAATGAAGTTCAGCCTAAACCAGTCCATGAATTAGCTGAGCAAAAAGCTCCAATCTAGCTAGGCCTAGCATTTTAATTTTAGAACAAAGTCCAACCACATCATTTTTTACATCCCTATAGTACTGTATACTATCCATTTTACTTTTTGCATCACAAAAATATGTTTCTTTTTATCCGAGTTTAGAGAAGCGAGGAAGATGATCTGTCTGTGCCGGAGAACCCAACAGAAGTGTGCAATTATGGTCTACTTAGGTTGGGTATGAAGGAAGACAAGGAGGTTTCTCATGTACCTAGCCTTTCTCTCATGCCGCCAGTGTCTGAACTGGGTGGTTCGCTCAATTTGAATTCGAAGAGCAACCATAGTTGCAGAGCTGGTCCTGGTTCATCTTTTCTGACAGACCAAGTGAAGGTGCCCAGCTAATCACAACAGCAAACACAGCAGCAGCAACAGGCGCTTAGGAAACAGAGGCGGTGCTGGTCGCGCCAGAGCTTCATCGGTGTTTTGTTGATGCGCTTGAACAACTCGGCGGATCCCATGGTAAGCAATGTACCGATACTCTGTATTCAGATGAATGCAAGATGTAGACTTTGTCGGAAAATTTTGAACCTTGGAATTATAATATCTAATTGGTTTCTGGTCTTTTCAAATTGGAAAAAGTTGAGATTTTTCTGATAAAACCCAGTATCTTAATTAGTAGAGCTCGTTCTTGTTGCAGAAATTCCAATACCAAATGTCTGAAATACTTGGAATTATATGTTGTAACCCATAAATTAAGTTGAATTGGGAAGAATTATCAGTAAACTGCATCCGGAAATTTCTGGATATGATTGTTATCTATCTTTTGTTGTATTGTGTATAAACATATTGTCAATGAAAACTTTAATTATTCCAACACTTTTTCTTGATGAACTATTGTAAGCAATTCAAGCCATGGTGATGTATTTCTGTAATAAAACCGAATTCTGAATACCTCAACATGTAGAACTACTTAATAGTGTTCTAATTTTCAAATTAAACTTGATCTAAAATTGTAGTTTTTCTATTTTTTGCTAAATGATCTAAAATTATAGTTAATGATGTTGTAAATGGCCAAATTGACAGTCAACTGAAATTAATGTTCTCAAATTTAATCTCTTACATTTGTTTAAGTATATACTTACATAGCCTCTTGCTTAAAATTGATCTAGATAAAGCTTTTTGTTCCATCCAGCTCCCTGTGTTTGCAGAGTCTTAATTTCATAATTAGTTCAATTACTAAGAATGGACAAATGGAGATGGAGCATCTATTCTTCTTTTGATCTTTCTTCAGCTCAATGTAAGCCACTGGCATTCATGAATAAATGCCATGGAATTGTACAGACACTCATCAATCTACTCTAAGAAAATAATTGTAAATTTTAATCAGCATTTATTTCATTTCTTTATAATTGATTCCATCTTGCATGTCACTACCTTGTGGTAGCTTTTCACCTGACTTTTAATACTAATTCATCTACTGAATACTTGAATACTATATTGGAAGATGTTCATTGATGTTGTGTTTCACCATTCATCAAACACCTTTAACTCTATTAATTAATTAATTATTATTTTATAAGTTTTTGTCTCTTTATACGTCTCTCTTTTTGTCCCTATTAAAATAAGCTTATTGTTCACTCAAACCTACTTGAATTAGGTTATTAAAAACCCTAATCAGTTTATATAAACATACATACCGTATGCATCTTCAGAAAGAAGAAAGGCTCAAAAAGTGCTTAGCCATGGATGAGAAGCTACCATAGAGGGAATCCGGCCAGTCTTTCCTTCCCATCCTCATCAAACCGTTATCGGTTATACAGAGCAGGAGGCCTGCAACCTCCGCCTCTGCTGCCATCGAAGAATCATATCGCCATCCAGACTCTTGGTTTGTCCTCTGGTTAATATTTGTAGTGTTGGTTAGCGTTATTTCAACTGTGACAATAGTCTCTAACGTCCCCGAATTTCCTTCAATCTCAATAAAGTCAATGTCGATGACCGCCATCACCAACGTCTCTGACACACACATCAAAGCCAGCTTAGAGATGGTATTTGATCCGGTAGAAAACATAAATAAGCATAACAGCATTATCTATGACCGTGTCAATGTCACGGCTTTCGACGTAAAGGAGGGATTGTTTTCCGACGCCACATTCGAGCAACGAGGAAGTGACAAAAGGGCAGTGGTGGATCGAATGAAGAACGTGACTGTGGACGTGAGCGAGTACGAGCAGCATATATATGGAAGATATGGGGTCTCATATCTAAATTTTGAGATTGCGGGTTTTATAAGGATTGAAGGTGGAAAGTGGTCGGTGAAACTCACAACTAGTATAAGAGCCGTGAGTGATCAAGTATCGAAGAAGGTAGTGTTTCCATTGTATCATTGGAATCAAACACAAAAACTCCACCTCGAGCCCAACATATGCGAGGTTGATGGAGATTGGAAAAGCTTTATATATAAGTGCGGAAGTACACTGGATACTTTTATATTTGTCTTCCTTTCAGTCTCAATATGTTTACGTGTGTGGATATGGATTTTATTGTCTTAAGTATACGGCAGTATATGTCTGTTTGAAAACCTTATATTTGAATGGTATTTAATCATTCTTGTATTAGGGTGTGATTCAGTGAAAGAAAATCAATATTTCTATCATCTTATAGGGTCCAAGCTTATAGATTTGATCATTAATATATATGGTCAGTTTTGATTCCAAACTTATAGATTTGATCTTTAACAAGCTCAGTTTCAAATTCAAACTTATAGATTTGATCTTTAACAAGTTCAGTTTCAAATCCAAACTTATAGATTTGATCTTTGATTCAAATCCAAACTTAACAAGCTCAATTTGTGCCAACATGAAATTTCATAAGTGATGATTTATTTTTTTGGTTGATGAGTCCCATTAGCATGTTTACAACCGTTTTACAACAAATAATTCTTTATTTTTTTTATGAGTTAAAAAAGACTTTAATATGAATCTCATCAATAATTTTCTATTGGATATAGCATACATAGCATGTCTACAGTCCATTATATATTGCATAGAAATCCAAAAGTAGTTTCCTATGTATACATTGCATGTTTACAACCATTATATATTATATACAAATTCAAAATCAAATTCCAATTACATACAAAAGCAATTAAATAAATTTAATACAAATCCAAAGTCTTTTAAATTTAGCAAATTTTACATAACCAAAAAAGTATTCACACAATTCATTGTAAATATATAAAGAATCTGTGAGCAAATCAATCCGGAATATCCTCTGCAAATTTAGTATGAAAATTAATAACCGCAAATTTTTGTTAATTTACCAAATAAAATATTATAATTAAAATTTAGAGATTTATTGTTAATAGAATTTGTTTAAGCCCATTATTAGTTCTTAATTTTTTTTTTATGAATAAAAAAGGGTCCCGATGTAAATCTCATCAGTCCAGGATTCTGTTAGTGGATAAGGCCTTCTTCTCAGAACTTTGCAACTTTTAGTGTAGAAGCGGTTAGCACCACCTATGAATCCCTCCATCTGCATTAAAGCGAGGACAGCACCATAAGTTGAAGATTCAAAGATTCATACAACTCTCGTAAATGAATGTGATGGAACGATCGGCTTCCTTTCTACTAGGCCACACCCCAGGTGCATTCTTAAATTTTTATTACTTATAATGAATGAAGAATTAATGCTAGTAAATGCGTGTTTGGTGTTTTCATGACTTAATATGCGTCGTGAAGAGTTTGAAATTTTTATTATATACTTAGTGGCGTGGATTAGCTCAATTATCACATTGAAGATTTTTTTTATTTTTTTAGTAAAAATCACTTTGAAGAATTGGTTAGGTATTATTCTAAGAAAAAAACAATTGGCTTGAAACTCTAGTGATATAACCGGATTGAAATTAAAATTTATCATTTTAAAAATCGAGTTAGGCGTTATCCTATGAAGAAACCAACAGCCTTGAAACTTAAGTGATATAATCGGATCGGATACTTTGAGGAGTATACTAATAAGTTAAAAAATCAAATAGCATATATGCTTCGTAAATTAATAATAAATTAACAATAATAATGGTACAAATCTTAGTCATTAATTCTAATTTGTTACCAAATGGCTAAGGAAGAATCAAAAAGATCCTCCCATTCTATGAAAACTAATGGACAGGACGAATACAAATCCCTTTAATTAAATAGGTCATGATTTGTCAATACAATTTATTGAACTCAAATCAGCTGTCCCACTGCCGATTTTTATTTTTTATTTTTTTATAGCTTAGTCTTCCAGTTACACTAAATTGGATTATCACCAAACTTATATTTCATTCATGAATTAAAAGATGTGTGCCACTATAAACTAGGTTATCACCAAACCTATATTTCAGTAACATTAGAGACCCACAAACTGTAGTTGAGTTAGAGTCTGTTTGGAACTGCTTTTTTTAAATGAAAAAATATTTTTTTATGAAAAAAATAATTTGAAATATATTTGATAAAAAAATTATAAAACACTTTTTTATAATTTTTTGGCCAAATATATTTTTTAAAAACACTATTTAAATAAAAAAGCACTTAAATAAAAAGCGTTTTAAAAAAAAAAAAACGCTATTTATATAAGCAGTTACAAACGAGCCCTTAGTAAACATACTAAAATCTAAGATTTATAGAAAAAATCACATATAAATTAAACCATATTAACAATTCTCTTATAGTAAAAATAACAAGTTTTGCAGATTTACAACCACAGAAGTATGTGAACATTCTGTAGTGACGTTTCATCATCAAATTAGAAAACATTATTTCCATCAACATTAGAAAATTATATCTCAGTATAAACAATAGTTATTCAAAAACCAAATAAAAAAACAAAAAAGGAGAGAAAAAAGAGCATTACAATGGTTTTGTTCGAAATGTAGAATGCTAGATTTCGACAATATTATCCGAAGTTATTTGCTAATTCTCTCTTTTAACAGCTCCACCTGCTCCAAGCTCTTCGATTGAATATTAATGACTCCGAAATTTTAATAAGGTGAAATGGAATTTCGGGTGACACCTTCATTGTTCGATCGGGTTTAGGCAAATTGATCCACCAAGGTTATTTCAAGTTCATCATTGTTTGGAATTAAGTTTAGGAGCTTGAAACATCTTTTTCTGTGTCATTATTTGTACCTAAAAACAATTGTTACAACACATAGTAAAGTAAATCTGCTTCTAGAAACCTAAGGACAGTTGGTTTACGAGGGTGGCCTTTTTGGAATAATAAACCAAATTTAATATTAGAAATATCTAGAATATATTTTTGATGTATTGAAAAGCTAAGAGCATTTATTGTTCTAGGAAATACCGAATGCTTAATATATATGTGTGCTCTGTCATTTAGAATTAAGCAGTGAGAAATATAAAAAAGTTTATTATATTGTGTTTTCCTCTCTTCCTCAAATTAGATATAATTGATTAATATTCCAATATCTAGTATCAGAGCAATGGTAGCCACAAATAACTTGACTTCTCTCATTCCTCGCTTCAATGGAGAAGATTATGATAATTGGAATCACCAGATAAAGGTTTTGCTGAAATCATTAAAGCTATGGAATATTGTTGAATATGGATTTGAAAAGCCCGAAGATGAAGATAAGTTAACTCAACAACAAAAAAATATTTTGAGTGATAAGATAGAAAAAGATAGCAAGGCTCTCTTTCAGATTTATCAAACAATTGAAAGACCAGTATTTGAAAGGATTGTAAAAGTTGAAACTTCAAAGAAAGCTTGGAAGATGATTCAGACAGCATACAAAGGAGAAGAAAAAGTTAAAAAGGTACGTCTGCAAACTTTGAGAGCAGAATTTTAAAAGTTAGAGATGAAGGAGACTGAAAATATTTCAGAGTATTTTAATAAAGTTATTACTATTGTGAATCAAATGGCTGCTAATGGAGAAATTTTAGGAGATCAAAAAGTTGTTGAAAATGTTCTTCGTAGCTTTCCAAAAAAGTTTGATTTTGTTGTTGTTGCTGTTGAAGAATCTAAGGATTTATCTAGTCTCTCAATAGAAGAATTATTTGGAATCTTAAAGTCTCATGAATTTCGAGTAAGTAAAACAATTTCTACACCTTCAAGTCAAGCATCTGTTGATCAAACTCTTAAATCCCAAGTTACAAATACTAGAGGGCAATATTTTTTTCATGGCAGAGGTGGAAATCATAGAGGAAGAGGCTCTAATTTTCAAGGAAGAGGAAGAGAAAGAGGAAGTTCAAGCAAAGAAGATGCTTCAGAAAATAAAAACCAATCTGACAACACACCACAAAGAGGCAAAGGTAGAAATTTCAGAGGAGGAAGAGGTTCTAATTTCCATGGACGTGGCTATTTTGAACGTTATTATTGTCACAAGCCTGGTCGTAAAGCAAATGAATGTTGGAATAATCCAATGAATCAGAAAAAGGATGTTGGATACATTCATGATAAAGAAGAAGATAATTCTGAAACTTTGCTTCTTGCTTGCTATGGAGATATAAATAATGTTTAGTACTTAGATAGTGGAGCAGGCAAGCATATGACTGGGAACAAGCATTTGTTTTCATCATTAGAAGAATCTGATTGTGGTGGTCAAGTGTCAATTGGAGATACAAAAGCTTACAAAATACAAGGTATGAGAGAAATTATATTTAAAACTAATTCTAGAGCATTTGAGAAGATGTCAGAAGTCTATTATGTTCCTGGATTGCAATGTAATTTGCTAAGCATGGGTCAACTTTTGAAAATGGGTTTTGATATTCATTTCCATGACAATGTGTGCATCATGAGGAAGAAAAATCTACTCATTGCTAAAATTCCAGTGGCCCCTAATAATTTGTTCCCTTTCAAACTTGAAGTAAGCAATATTGATTGCTTTAAATCTACTGAAGCAGAAAACTCAAAAGTTTGTCATGACAGATTTGGGCATTTAAACATGGGAAGCTTAAATTTGTTGTCAAAGAAAATGTTGGTTAGAGGCCTGCCTAAAATTGTTCAAATGAGTGGAGTATGTGAGGCTTGTCAACTTGGGAAGCAGCACCATGATTCATTTCCATCAAAATCTTTTCAACGAGCTGGAAAACTGTTGGAGCTTGTTCATTCAGATTTGTACGGCTCAATGCCAGAACCATCTTTAGGAGTTAACAGGTTCTTTATTTCTTTTATTGATGATTATTCGCTAAAAGTTTGGACATATTTTCTCAAGATAAAATCAGAAGCTTTTGAAGTTTTCAAAGATTTTAAAGCTCAAGTAGAAAAGTTTTCAGGCCATCATATTAAAACTTTGAGAATTGAACGTGGGGGTGAATATCTTTCAAGTGAGTTTGAAGTCTTTTGTAAAAAAATCTGGAATAAAACATGAGCTAACAGCCCGATATTCACCACAACAAAATGGTGTTTGTGAAAGGAAAAATCAAACAATCATGGAGATGGCAAGGTGTATACTCAAAAAGAAAAAGTTGCCTTCAGTTTTTTAGGCAGAAGCTGTATCTTTGTGCTACTTATTTGATTAACAGGTCTCCTACAAAAAGTTTGGAAGATTGTACTCCTCATGAGACATGGTATGGATCTAAGCCAAGTGTTCACCATTTAAGAATTTTTGGCAATCTTGCATATGCTCACATTCCTGATGCTTCCTATTCAGTAGGCGTCTCTGGGAGAGCAGCAAGATGAGCTGTGTCTGACTGTCGACGAGAGTTTGCATTCCGTCAGATTACCAAATTGGAGAATCGCCAAGGCCTTTCAACGATTCGACGCGCCCCCCCTAAGCAATTGGTCGACTCATCAGGCCCATGACCTGAAGATGAGATATAAATTGGATGACAAGGCTGAAAAATGCATTTTTGTTGGATATCGTGAAAGATCCAAAGCTTACAAGTTATATAATCTAGAGACAAATAAGATTGTTATAAGTAAAGATGTAAAATTTGATGAATTGTCATTTTTTATGATTCTGAAACAGATGATGTAGTTAAGGCACCTTGTATTGATATTGAAGATGGGAAAAATTCACAGGATTTAGAAAATGAAGATTTAAGTCCTGAAAATTCATTTCAAGGAAGAAAAACCAGGAGCTTGCAAGAGATTTATGAGTCTTCTCAACCAATGAATCAAGAAAATATTTTCTTTGCCTTTTTTTGCAGGGGAAAATCCAATTTCTTTTGAAGAAGCTGAAAAGGAAGAAAAATGGAGAATAGCCATGAAGGAAGAAATTAATGCAATTGAAAGAAATAATACGTGGGAACTCACTTTGCTTCCAACAAATAAAAATTCTATTGGAGTAAAGTGGGTGTTCAAGACAAAGATCAATCCAGATGGTTCAGTCAACAAATACAAGACAAGATTAGTTGCCAAGAGATACAAGAAAAAGGAAGGTGAAGATTTCAAAGAAGTTTTTGCTCCGGTTTCAAGATTAGACATTGTTTGGTTAATTATCTTACTTACAGCTCAAAAGAATTAGAAGATTTATCAAATGGATGTTAAATCAGCTTTCTTGAATGGCTATCATGAAGAAGAAATATTCATTGACCAGCCACTTAGATTTGTGAAGGAAGGTGAAGAGCACAAAGTGTATAAATTGAGGAAAGTTTTATATGATCTGAGGCAATCTCCAAGAGCATGGTATAGTCGAATTAATGCTTATTTTGAGAAATATGATTTTCAAAAGTGTCCATATGAGCATACTCTTTATATCAAAGATCATGGTCAAGGAGAGTTCATTATTGTAAGTCTTTATGTTGATAATCTCATTTTCACTGGCAACATCCTGAATTTATTGAATGTGTTTAGAGCATCAATGAAAAAGGAGTTTGAAATGACAGATTTGGGGGAACTACATCACTTCCTTGGCATTGAAGTTCATCAAGGCAAAGCAGGAATTTTTATTTCTCAAGAGAAATATGCAAAAGATATTTTGAGAAAGTTTAAAATGGAGAATGCAAATTTAGTCTCAACTCCTTGTGTTGCAGGTTTAAAATTGAGTAAAGATGGTGAAGGAAAGCTTGTCAACTCAACGGTCTTTCGAAGTTTTGTTGGAAATTTAATGTATTTGACAGCAACAAGGCCTGACATCGTGTTTGCTGTTAGTTTGATAAGCATATTTATGGAGAAGCCTTATTCAAATCATTGGGAAGCTACTAAAAGAATTTTGAGATATGTTACAGAGACTATAGACTATGGTGTTTTTTATCAAGCAAAACTTCCAATTAATCTTATTGGTTACACTGATAGTGATCTTGCAGGAAGTGTTGATGACAGTAAAAGTGTTGCTGGATATGTTTTCAATATCGAAAGTTGTGCAATTTCCTGGATGTCAAAGAAGCAACCAGTGGTAGTACTTTCAACCACAGAAGCAGAGTATATTGCTGCATCAATTGCTGGTTGTCAAGTTGTTTGGTTACAAGGAATTTTGGAGAGTCTCAAGTCTAAGCCAAGAAGTCCAACAATTTTGTTTTGTAATAACAGCTAAACTATTTTAGTTGCTAAAGATCTTATTTTGAATGGAAGGACTAAGCATATTCGGATCCGATTTCATTTTCTCAGAGAACTTTCAAATTGAATATTGTAGAAGTGAGGATTAGTTGGCAGATGTTTTTACAAAGCCCTAAAGATCTTATTTTGCATGGAAGGACTAAGCATATTCGGATCCGATTTCATTTCTCAGAGAACTTCCAAATTGAATATTGTAGAAGTGAGGATTAGTTGGCAGATGTTTTTACAAAGCCCCTCAGTGGACAGATTTTCAAGAAATCAATTTTAAAGCTTGGAGTAAGAGCAAAATTTGGTTTACAGGAGGGATTGTTGGAATAATAAACCAAATTTAATATTAGAAATATCTAGAATATATTTTTGATGTATTGAAAAGCTAAGAGCATTTATTGTTCTAGGAAATACCGAATGCTTAATATAGACGTGTGCTCTTGTGCTCTGTCATTTAGAATTAAGTAGTGAGTGCTCTGTCATTTAGAATTAAGCAGTGAGAAATATAAAAAAGTTTATTATACTGTGTTTTCCTCTCTTCCTCAAATTAGATATAAGAGAAACATTATAAGACAGTAAACAAAACATAACTACAATCAAACAAGGAGCCGTAGACCACAGTAACTTAGTATCCACACTAAGACCAATCTCCATCAACCTCGCACGGACACGTCTCTCCATGATCAAAACTTCTCCAACTTCCATAAGAGTCCAGCCAATACGTAGCAACAGGTGGGCAATCAATCAGGTAGGGCTGCTGCTATTGTTTGATTCAATGAAAACCTGACCTTCATCACTCCACACAATGCCCTCATATTGCTCGTACGTTTCCTCCGTCTTCGATCCTTCATTCTAGCAAAACCCTTCAGTTTAATCACCATATATGAAACCCCATATCTACAATAGTTATGTTGCTCGTAATCCTCCACGTCCATCATCACGCCGTCTATTCGGACCGCCACCGTCCTATTATCTGTCCCGCCCCGTTGCTCGAAAGGGGCAGCCGTCGTCTTTGCAAGAAGCTTCTCTCCGTGTCTTCTTCTATCAAACACCATGGCGTTGACTGTTGGAACCTTGTGGGAGACATATGTCTGTGGAAAACAATTGACGGAGACAGCCACAAAGTGGGCCCTATCCAAATTAATAATTAAAAGAAAATGAGAAAATAAAGGAGAGATTGTCGACTTGGGCTATAAATACCCTCCTCTATTACTTCATTCGACGTATCAGAGCAAGAGCTCTCTCTTCCTCTTTTGTTTTTCAATCCATCCTAATTTTTTCTTTAGTGTTGGGGTAAGCTTCAGTTGAAAGCTTAAAGAAGAGGGTGTAATTAGGTTATGAGTTGTGAGTATTAGCCAACACTGTAATTTTTTCTCCCTTAGTAAAAGATCTGCAGCAGCTCTGGAGACGTAGGCACGAATTTGCCGAACTCCGTTAACAATATTGTATGTCATTTATTTATTTGCATTTATACTCCTCATAATTTGGTTCCAGGGATATTTGTAGGTGTAGATTCCCAACAATTGGTATTAGAGCTTTGGTTGTGACTATCAGTGTTGCAATATTGTTTGAGTGGTTTTGTGTGTGGATTATTTAGGAAAGTTCTGTCTAAGGAGATTGAAATTTAAGTGGGACCAGTGTGACCCCTCCAATCTTTCACGGGGCGACTAGATAAGATACTTTGATTCAACATGAGACTTGGTGATGGCATCAATAGTCGGATATATATGAGAGAACCAGATTTGAGTGGGAGTAATGGTCACAGACGAAGGGAAGGTAAAACTTGAAAAGTTCGATAGTACAAATTTCGGATTCTGGAAAATGCAGATAAATGACTATCATATGAAAAAAATTTGTACTTACCGGAAGCGGAGAAAATGACAGATGATGAATGGAAACTCCTCGGCAGACAAGCTTTTGGAGGTTGTTCGATTGATCCCGCATGCTTTTAACATGCAAAGGAGAATACAACGGTAGAGTGCTTATGAAGGCTCTTATAAGTATATATGAGAAGCCGTCACCTCAAACAAAGTACATCTAATGAGGCGATTGTTTCAATTTCATGGCGGATGGTAGCCTGATCCGAATGATCTCAAAGATATCACAAACCGAGTTCGGTTGGAATTGAGTTGATAAAGAAATACGAGCATTGATACTTTTATCTTCTTACCAAATTGGGGATACTAGGGCTTTTGGAAATAATAAGTTAAAATTTAATGATATTCGTGATCTTGTTCTCGTGAAGAAGACGAAGAGCGGGTGAAACATCTTCTTCGCTTCATCTACGAATCAAGAGGAAGAAGGAGAAGAGGCGTAGCGAGAAACTACAGGAAAATCAAAGGGCGGAGGTCCAAATCTAGAAATCCCAAATTCTCGAATTCGAAGACTATCGAATGTTGGAACTACGGGAATACCGGACACTATAAAAATCAGTGCAAGAATGCACCGAAGGACGACAAAGGGAAAGCAGTAGCAAATGTTGCCTCAACCTCAGGCGGAGATGATGAGTTGATATGCTCTTTGGAAAGAAATGAGGAGTCTTGGGTGTTAGATTCTGGAGCATCATTCTATGCTACTTCGCAGAAAGATCTCTTTGAGAGGTATGTGTCTGGAAACCTTGGTAAAATATATCTTGGTGATGATCAACCCTGCGACATTGTAGGTAAAGGTGTAGTAAAGATTAAATTAAATGGGTTATGAGGAAGGATGTCGGACATATTCCCGGAGGAAGAACTTAATCTGATAGGCCGGCGGTGAAGGCTACACCTCAACCTTCCATGGTGATGGTTGGAAGATATCAAAATACGCAATGAAGGTTGCACAAGGTAAGAAGAGTGGTACTCTTCATTTGACTACAGGGGCATGTCTTTCAATTGCGATTCTGAGAAACAAAGATTCTAACATATGGCACCAAAGACTTGCCATATGACAAGGAATGAAGGTTATGCATTCCAAAGGAAAGCTACAGTCTACGATCGGTGGAAATCGACATGTGCGAAGATTGCATACTTGGAAAGCAGAAGAGGGTCAGCTTTTAGACAAGTAGCAGAACTCCAAAGAAGGAAAAACTGGAGCTCGTGCATGCTGATGTTTGGGGACCAACAACAGTTTCATCTATTGGTGAAAAACATTACTTTGTGACGTTCATTGATGATCACTCTCAGAAGGTATGGGTTTACTTTCTAAGACAAAAGTCAGAAGTTTTTGATATTTTCAGGAGATGGAAAGCTTTGGTTGAAAATGAGACAAGCCTTAAGATTAAAAGGCTCAGAACTGACAATGATGGTGAATATGAAGACAGTAGATTCAAGAAGTTCTGTTATGAACATGGAATTCGAATGGAGAGGACTGTGCTAGGTATGCCTCAATACGATGGTGTAGCTGAGCGTATGAATCGGACATTGGTGAGAGAGCGAGAAGTATCGCGTATGCGTCGGCCTACCAAAACAACTCAAGGGTATCAACACGCATACTTGATCAATCGAGGACCATCAGTTCCACTGGAGCTCAGGATACCGGAAGAGGTATGGAGCGATGAAAGTAAAACTCTCATCTTAAAGTTTTGGTTGTACAACATATGTGCATATCGAGACCAATGCAGGAATAAGTTTGATCCCAATCCGAAAATGTACCTTTATTGGATACTGACGAGGATGAATTTGGATATCGCGTATGGGATGATGATGAAAATAAGAAGGTGATCCATGAGAGATGTGATCTTCCGGGGAGATGTATAAGGACAGACATGCATCAGAGACCAGTAACTTAGCAAAGAATGAATCAGTATTTGCTGATGTAGGTGATATTGAAGATAGTCATGTGATGAAACAAATGGTGACAAATCCTCAGGCAGAGGAAGCTGTTGGACAAAGCGTGGCAATGATCGACACACGGTCCCACTCCACTCTGTATTGAGAAAGTCTTCTCGGCCCCATGTGCCTAACAGAAGATACATAAACTATATGTTGCTGACTAATGGAGGAGAACCTGAATGTTATGATGAGGCATGTCAGGTGAAGGATGCGAGTAAGTGGGAGCTTGCAATGGGAGATGAGATGAAATCTCTTGTATCTAACGGAACATGGAACTTGAGTTACCAGTTGGAAAAAAGGCTTTACAAAACAAATAGATTTATAGGGTCAAGGAGGAGCATGATGGCTCTAAGAGATACAATGCTAGATTGGTGGTCAAAGGCTTTCAGCAGAAGGAAGGTATTGATTACACTGAAATATTTTCTCCAGTTGTGAAACTGACTACTATTTGATCAATTTTGAGCATTATGGCAGCAGAAGGATTACATCTAGAGCAGTTAGATGTAAAGACAACTTTCCTCCATGGTGACTTGAAGGAATAGATTTATATGCAGTAACCAGAAGGCTATGCAGAGAAAGGAAAGGAACATTTGGTGTGCAGGTTGAAAAGGAGCTTATATGGTCTGAAACAAGCTCCTAGGCAATGGTACTAGAAATTCGATGGGTTTATGCAAACCAATGGCTATTTAAGGTGCAATGCTGACCATTATTGCTACTTCAAGAAGGGTGGCTCCAGTTTTATTATCTTGTTACTTTATGTTGATGACATGTTAGTAGCTGGGTCAGATATTGAGGAGATCAACAAATTGAAGAAGCAGTTGTCCAATGAGTTTGAGATGAACGACTTGGGTGCAGCCAAGCAAATACTTGGAATGAGGATTAGCAGAGATAAACAGTTGGATACCTTGCGATTATCTCAGGCAGAGTACATTCGAAAGGTGCTACAAGGGCTTAATATAAGTGATGCTAAACCAGTCAGCACACCTCTTGCTAACCATTTCAAATTGTCCAAGGATCAGTGTCCAAAAATGGACTAGGAGAAGAAATTTATGGCCAAGGTTCCATATGCCTCAGCTATTGAAAGTTTGATGTATGCTATGGTTTGCACGAGATCAGACATAGCTCATGCACTGAGAGTAGTAAGCAGATTTATGTCAAACCCAGGCAAGCAGCATTGGGAAGCAGTCAAGTGGATACTTAGATACTTACGGGGTACTACAGAGAATTGCTTATGCTTCAGAAGATGTGAACTAAAATTGCAGGGATATGTAGATGCTGATTTTGCTGGTGAGATTGATCACAGGAGAAGCACTACAAAATATGTGTTTACTTTGGGTGATACTGCCATTAGCTGGATTTCTCAGTTGCAGAAAATTGTTGCTTTATCTACAAGAGGCAGTATGTATTTGTAAGCGTGATGAACCTTTGTATAGTGACGGTCGAAATCGATACACTTGGCTAAGAATTCAACATTTCACTTAAGAACCAACCATATTGGAATTCGCTATCACTTCATTAGGTCTTTGTTAAAGGATGAAGTCATAACGCTTGAAAAGATCCCAGGTAGCAAGAACCCTGCAGATATGTTAACAAAGACGGTGACAATCGACAAACTGAAGTTGTGTTCAACTTGGTTTGTCTACAATGATAAGACGGATAAAGGCATTGTATTGATCAGGTGTGAAGACATATTGAAATCAGTCTTCAAGTGGGAGATTGTTGGAACCATGTGGGAGACATATGTTTGTGGGAAACAATTGTGGGAGACAGCCACAAAGTGGGCCCTATCCAAATTAACAATTAAAAGAAAATAAGAAGATGAAGGAGAGATTGTCGACTTAGGGGCTATAAATACCCTCCTCCATTCCTTCATTCGATGCACCAGAGCAAGAGCTCTCTCTCCCTCTCTTGTTTTTCAATCCATCCTAGTTTCTTCTTCCCAGTATTAGGGTAAGCTTCAGGTTGAAGCTCGAAGAGGGTGTAATTGGGTTATGGGTTGGGAGTGTTAGCCAACACTGTAATTTTTTCTCCCTTAGTAAAAGATCTCCAGCAGCTCCAAAAACGTAGGCACGAATTTGCCGAACAACGTTAACAATATTGTGTGTCATTTATTTACTTGCATTTATACTCCTTATAATTTGGTTCTAATTTGGTTCCAAGGATATTTATAGGTGTAGATTCCCAACGATGACGTGTTCGTAACTGATAACACTGGTGTTATCCACATTGTTGTTTACCACTGGGTCAAAAGTAGCTCCAAATTAGCGATTATCATTTGTCAAATGAAGCGTTGAAGCATCGTCATGGGCATACTTGAGATTGAAGGTAAGTAAGGGATGCGACCACTAAGTAGTTTTGTTGCAGGCGGACCGAAAAAGAATAGTAGAAAGACAAAAATAATCATTGACATTGATATGCACATGTCGCTGGGAGAGATGTCATAGTCATCTGTGGAAATGGAGGCATCCTTTGTAGATGGTTTGTGGTGTAGTAATGGCTGTTTGTCTGCCGCAACAGCATTGGAAGAAGGAGAAACTGCAAATCCCATTGCGATCCACACAGCGGAGGAGGACTATAATTATGGTTTTGGGGATAACCATACGTCTTACAGTCGTGTGATACTGTATCAACCACCATCTACTTTAGATATACCCCTAAAACATTTTTTAAATACAAAAATTTTCACGAATTAGTGAATTAGGCCGGATTTTTTTTTTTTTTTTTACAGGTACAGAGTACCAAACAGCAAGTCAATCTTTAAGAATTTCATTATAATTTTGAAACACTTGACAAAAAATGCAGGAGAGATAAAAAAAAGATGCATGGTCAATCGTCTGCTTGGTTTCTTAATTTTCCTTTTCTTTTATTTTTCTCTTAATTTTGAATGGAAATAAAATGAGAGAAACACCCATTATTTTTTCCATTCATTTCCTTTCCATTCCATCCATTTTAAGCAATCCAAACGAGGTAATGCTTTCACTTCCTTTCCTTTCCTTCAAACTCCACCAAACCAAAAATAGTGTTAGAATTTTTAATTTATAGTTTTTTTTAAGAGAAAAGGAAAACAAGAAAGGCAAACAATCTAGAATTTCAAAGAAGTCACGCCCACAACCTGCTCAGTCTCAATCAAATTAAGATGTGGCCATAAGCTAGAGTTTTCTAGTACATAACCATCCCTTGCTTCTTCATTCTTAGTTAATTTCCACCTTCCAATTTCCATTTTCTCTACCTCTGCAACCAAGAACCCTCAGAAGATTGCATTCTTCTGCTTCTTCATAATGATACTCCTTACTATGGTGTTTGGGGTTTATATTTGAGAGGATGATCATGATATCTTTGTCTTGCACTTATTAGTGTGACCCGAATGAAGAAAGTGGTCCGAGACAAAGATAAGCACTCAAATAAAAAATGTTTTCTAATGTTTTATATATCCTAAATTCTATCCAGCTGAGTTAAATATATGCTTTATTAGATACATACAATAGTTTATATATTTATAATTTATGTCGTGTCACAATTTGAAAGCTTATAGAAAAGTCAGTAAGTGTGTGCTCAAGTCAGGAGAAGATATGTGATTCATAAATTTTTATAATCTTTAATTATCTTCAATCAACTTCTTCAGTCCTAATACCTAAAAGAAAAAGAATTGTTTCCTCCACCAAATCAACTTCTTAACTTCAAATCAACTTCTTCAATCCTAATCAAATTATAATTAAACTTTGTTTGCTTTGCTTTATTTTACTTTTCTAAATCAAGTTAATTCAATTTCATTTAAACGGTGAGTTTTGAAAAGTAACGTGAACGGGTTAAAATTAGCATACACGTGTTTTATAAAGTCTCAACTATATATATATATATATATATATATATATATATATATATATATATAAAAGACTAGAAAGGCTAGAAAGGCTTACCTAAACATTTTCCCTTTGGAGGAGAATATATCACATTTCAAAGAGCAATTGTATAGAGGTTGGAGGAGAATATTTCACGTTTCAGAGAGCAGTTGTCTAGAGGTTACAAGCGATTCTGTTGATGGTTGCCGGTTGCTAAGTTTCCTAGAAGTTCCTAGGGGCTGGGTGGAGGGAAAAAAAGTTCCTAGTAGTTGGGAGATGTCCCTCAGGTGTAGACCGAGCTGTCATTTGGTATTGGGCTTTCTTCTTTGACTTGGACTTAAATCTTCGATTTGGACAACATTTGGGTTCATTATTAAAGACCCGCAAAACAAACTACCCAATAACAATGGTTAATTTGATATAATATCAATATGCACTAGAGTTAAAGGCAAAAAAGTTTGAGTTTTTCGATGCCATAATCTACGGTGAAGTTCTTAAATTGTGTTTAACTATATTTTAAAGAAATAAAAATTTTAGTCTATTTTATAAATATTTTATCTAACCATCCTTCGTACATTATTCTTTCTAATTAATGTACACATTTTCTATCATCTTTTCAAATTTAATACATATATAAATAGTAAAAATTTTCTTAAACAACAAAAAAATATTTTTAT
The DNA here is from genome assembly GCA_007844105.2 of Rhamnella rubrinervis. Taxonomy (NCBI): domain Eukaryota; kingdom Viridiplantae; phylum Streptophyta; class Magnoliopsida; order Rosales; family Rhamnaceae; genus Rhamnella; species Rhamnella rubrinervis. The sequence continues at coordinate 18,854,586 of CM017581.2, forward strand.
TAATCTGTATTTTGATCGAATTATACATTTCCTTCGTCTTTATTAAACCGACCAATAAAATACTTTTAAGCTTATGTAAGTTAATATTAATATTAATTATCGATTTTTTTAATCTATTATTAATTGGGTTGTTGATTTGTTAATAATTTTGGATTTTATATGGGTTTTTCAAGCATAAATAATAAACTGTAAAAAATACCGTTTGTGGAAAAAATTTTGTACCATATCGAAGAAGAAAGTGAATAGTGTACATAAAAATTAAACCGTCGGTGGTCCCACCATCAGGCCGTCGATGGCCACCACCAACCCATTGTGCCCGTCGGTAAATACCGACAGCGATGCGGCGGTGTACCCAGACAAATGGACTTGGTTTATAAAGTTTGTCAATGCGGGAGTTTAGAGCATCATTTTATGAACTAAATCAACTCAGAAAATTATGAAAAAATATTAAAAAAATTATATTCTTAACTTTTCAATTATATATCATTTGCCTCAATCCGATATCGGAAATGTCTTTAAATATAATTTCTAAAACCCTATGCAAATCTACCTAAACAGCACGTGAGTTAGGTTTGGAACATGATTTGAAGGCATAACTCAATCTAAAAAATTCTAAAAAAATATTCAAAGAAAAACTTATTTTCTTAGCTTTCCAACCATATATCATTTACCTCAATTCAATACCGAAAAAATCTTCAAATATAGTTTTAAAAAAAAGTATGCATATACCGGATTTTCTTTTTGAAACTATGATATTGGAATGAAGTTGAAAGATTTTCTCATATTTTTTTAGAATTTTCTGGATTGATTTATGACTTCAAATCATGCTGTCTCAGTAGATTTGCACATGAGTCAGGTTTGGAGCATGATTTGAAAGCATAAATCAACTCAGAAAATTATAAAAAATATTAAAAAAAAAACTTATTCTCTTACTTTCCAACTATATATCATTTTCCTCAATCCTATATCAGAAAGGTCTCGAAATATAATTTATACAAAAATTATACAAATCTGGTAAAGCGGATTTAAAAAGGACTTAGTGGTGGTGTGGTGGTGGGTGGTGGTGTCCACTGGGCAATTGTGCCATCGATGGGCCCATAATGGTTGGTACCATCACCCCGTTTAATCCGCTGGCAGATTTGTATTCTTTTTAAAAACCATATTTGAATATCTTTCGAATGAAATGATATGAAATAAAGAAATTTTGTTTTTCATATTTCAAAATTTTACGGTTGATTTATCACTTGCTCATTCACTCAATTCTTCTCTTAGCGATATGCGTGAGTTAGGTTTGAAGTATGATTTAAAATTATAAATCAACTCAGAAAATTATGAAAAAATATTAAAAAAAAATTTATTCTCTTAACTTTCCAATCATATATCATTTGCATCAATTCGATCAGGAAGGTCAGAAATATAATTTATCAATATGCAAATCTGGTGAAGCGGATTTGAAAGGGACTTGGTGGCGGCCACAACCAGCCCATGGTACCCATCGGTGGGCCCACGGACGGCCTGATCGTGGTCCCATCGATGGGCACCATGGTCCACCACCCCTTTCAAATAAAGATTGCATATTTTAAAAACTATATTTGAAGACTTTTGATGTCGAATGAGGTAAATGATATGATTAAAAACAATTTCATATTTTCAGAATTTCTAAGTTGATTATGACTAAAATGCTCCAAAATTCTTTGTCTCGGCATTTACGTGAGTTAGGTTTGGAGCATGATTTGAAAGTATAAATCAACTCAGAAAATTATGAAACAATATTAAAAAAAAATTTATTCTCTTAGTTTTCCAACCATATATTATTTGTCTCAATCCGATGCATAAAAGGTCTCGAAATATAATTTATAAGAAAGCTATATAAATCTGGTGAGGCAGATTTGAAAAGAACTTGCTGATGGTATGGTGAGGTGCGGTGTTTGTGGCCACCAGCCCCATGGGCCACTGCCTAGTGGTGGGCTGCACCCGTATGGTGTGGTGGTGGTCACCACCACCCTACCACCAAGCCCCTTTCAAATCCATCTAGGCATATTTGTATAGTTTTTAAAAAAATTATATTTGAAGGTCTTTTATCGGATGCAAAATGGTATCGATTGATAAGCATAAGATTTTTTCATAATTTTCTAATTTTATTTATGCTTTCAAATCATGCTCCAAACCTGACTCACGTGCAAATCTTCCGAGACAGCAATTGAGTTAGGTTTGAAACATGATTTGAAGTCACAAATCAACTCAAAAAATTCTAAAAAAATATGACAAAAAGAAGCTTATTCTCTTAACTTTCCAACTATATATCATTTGCCTCATTCCGATACAGGATTTAGGCCATGAAATCATCCTTCAAACTTAACTCAAGTGTTGTCTTGGCAGATTTGTATAGTTTTTGTAGAAATTATATTTGATGATCTTTCCAGTATCGGATTGAGGCAAATAATATATGGTTAGAAAGCTAAGAAAATAAGCTTTTTTTTTAACAGAATGTGGGATCAGGCAGTGGCTAATAACTAATAAATTAGTGTCTGGGGCTTGGGGAAGTAATCTAAATAATGTAGCTGACTGGTGTTGCAAATAGCAGTAGGTTAGTGATTCCGAACAGGGATAGCTGTCCACTTATTGGTTTACTGGATGAACAGAGTTTAATCAAAGATTTCATTGGACGCCCTCCTTGAAAATTGTAAATAATAGCTAGCAACACTAACTTTTGGTGAATATCCTAACAACGCATCTTGAAGGTTTCCCTTTGCACTTAGAACAAGAACCAAAATCAATGTCATTATCACAAATTAAAAATGCAAATCAAATCAAATATCTTTTCACATACATCCTCTGGGTAAATTTATCATGACCGCAGACAACCACAATTTCATTTATCAGTAAATTCTAAGACAAATCTTTCTCTTAGGGGGGTAATTATTCTAAAATACTCTATCCGATCCTTTAATCTACATGCATGCGCAAATCTGAACCACTTCAAGAAAATGCATATGAGACATGAAGGTATCTCATATTCCTAGTAAGCATAAACTGGATTTCACTATATCCAATCTTTATTTTTCATGCACCTTTTTGCAAAAAATAATATACACATATACATACACACACACACATATATATATATATATATATGGCACCAACGCCTCATTAATTTTCATCTATATATAAATGTATATTGCCACCTAAAGCTGAATAATGTATATAGTAATGTATATGCAATGTTAATTTAGGAATATTTTGGCAACTTACTTTTTGGTCCTATGATGGCCCTTGGACATGCAAAAGTTTAGTATATATTTTGGCAAAATTTGACATGTAATGATTTAGAATTTATGTATGGTAGTATGTGCTTGGACATGCAAAAGTTTAGTATATATTTTGGCAAAATTTGACATGTAATGATTTAGAATTTATGTATGGTAGTATGTGTAATGATAGAAATAAGGGGATAATTTTTCATGGAAGCATGTACACGAAATGCTCATATTCAATGAAAATTTTGCTTTTATGCATAAACATTTTATATCTATTTTTCTAAGTCTTTCATGGTATGAATATGTGTATTTTACATTTAAAGTGAAATCAGAATCTTTTTATTAGTGAATATAATAGTGTGCAGGTGTCTTGTGCTTATAGTAGATGCAATTTACATGTTTCAGTAAACCTTTAATCCAATCAATAATAAATGAAATAGTATAATTAAAGTACAATCACAAATTACACCATAAAAAAATTTGTTACAAGAAGCTGCTTTTTACTTATGAGCTGTCACATGTGTAATATAGTGACAAAAGTATATTCTTGCAAATGGTTTATGTGACCAATAAATATCTGTCATAATAACACAGCGACAACACAAACAATGTCACTATTTGATTCAATAACAATTAATTTTGTCACATATATTTAACGATTTATTCAATAAGAATTACTCTAGTCACATATATTTAATGTGGCAAACATCTAGTGTGTCATAGATACTATTAGTGACAATACACGGTATAATTCTGTATCAAGAATACAAGTTATTACTAAAACTCATATTATCATAGTAAGGCGAAATTTGATGGATGCAGTAAGTGACAAAAATTGTAAACTCAACTATAAATTATAGACACTATTGTGACAAAAATCCTTATTGCAAAGGGCCTTAATGAAAAAATTGTCGCAAACAAATTGGCATCTGTTACAAAGAAGAAAAGAAAAAATGTTTGTCACAGACATAAAATCGGTGTCTATTTTATAGTGTCCAGTCTTTCCTTCCCATCCTCATCAAACAGTTATCGATTACTCTGTTGCAGCCAACACACGATGGTCTATACGGAATGGAGGCGTGCAACCATCGCTGGCCGCTGCTGCCAACAAAGCCTTATATTGCCGCATATATCCTTATCCGGACGAAGAGCAGGATAGTCTTCCCAAATATCGGAATATAGACACCAATTAATTGCACCGGACCAAATGCGGAGGTTTTGCATTTGAGTGCTTGATTTTGTCTCTAACAATAATGAAAAAAATAAAAAATAAACAGCCGATTGTAAATGGAGACAGAGAACAAAAATTTTATATTAAGGTCAATAATAAATTAAAGATGATTAAAATTAAATTATGGATAAAAATTGCTTTAAAAATTAGGAAATAAGATCTAACGTAGAATTTTAAGATCTAACACTAATAACAATTTTAGTTGAATTAATAATTGAACTTTAACAAAATGAAAACTAAAGAAATAAGAATCTACAAAAACTTGATAGAACAATCGTGGAACGTTGACATGTAATAAGCAAAGTAGAAAAAGGCTAAAAACTAATATCAAAATCCTATCAAAAGAGAGCAGCTTGTATGAACGTGTATGAGTAGGTGTGTGTAGAAAATTTCTCTGATGCCTAGCTCTTCCCCTTTATATAGCCAATGCTCTTAAATTGAAAACCTATCCTAAATCCCCAAAATCAAATCCCTAATAACAAAACCTAAAACCTAAAATAATAATTGATTGACTTACTTGAATATTGAAGTTGGTTCTCTGAGTTTTTTCAATCTTTTTCCGTTCTATTTACCATAAAAAAAAAAAAAAATCCTTTTCCATTCTTGTTAGCAATCTTTATCGAATTAATTTATGAATTTTTTTTTTACTGTAGATTTCCTAAGGATGAATGGTAGACAAAAAATCATCCTTAAAGCCACAAATTCAGTTTGTTATTATTATTATTTTTCTGGTGTATGATGAAGGAAAGGAAAGAAAAGGCTCGGTGGGATGCATCACTTCATTATGTATAAAATGTCAAATGACCATTCTGCAAAGGGGTAGAAATCAAATGGCAGGATCTGATATAATTTTTAAAAAAATCGTACAAATTAATTAAGATTTGATCAAATGTAAGAGGATTATATGATAATATCTCTGTATTATTATAAAAATTCTTTTCCATATTTTACTATATATTTTAGAAAATCCACTTTTGGTATATATTACAATATTCATTTTAAGAAAAATTAATATATAATACATATTTTTGTTTCACCTGGATAGGTGGACTGGCTTTGTCTTGTGGGTGGACAGCTACATGGATGAATGGTATTTGAATTTGTGGAAGCCTTGAGGATCTAGTTGAAATCATATTGATATATACCAATGAGCCATTGTTATTGGGTATTTTGTTTTATGGGTCTTTAACAATAAGCCCAAATATGAAGTCCAAATTGAAGATCTAAGTCCAAGTTAAAGACGCAAGCCCAATACCAAATGACAGCTCAGTCTACACCCGAGGGACATCTCCCAACTACTGGGAACTTTTTTCCCTCCACCCAGCCCCTAAGAACTTCTAGGAAACTCAGCAACCGGCAACCGTCAGCAGAATCGCTTGTAATCTCTAGACAACTGCTCTCTGAAACGTCACATATTCTTCTCCAACCTCTAGATAATTACTCTCTGAAACGTGACATACTCTCCTTCTATTTCTGGACAATTGCTCTCTGAAACGTGACATATTATTCTCCTCCAACCTCTAGACAATTGCTCTCCGAAATGTGATATATGCTCCTCTTTTTTTCTCCTTTTTTGTTTTTTATTTGGTTATTGAATAACTAATACTGAGATTTGATTTTCTAATGTTGATGGAAATAATGTTAATTTTCTAATTTGATGACCAAGCGTCATTACAGAAGTCGATGAACTAAGGAATTTTCACATACTTATGTGGCTGTAAATCTGCAAAACGTGTTATTTTTATTTTAAGAGGAAAGAGAACTGTTAATGTGGTTTAATTTATATGTGACTTTTTCTATAAATCTTGGATTCTAATATGTTTCCTAACTCAATTTGAGGTTGTGATTCTCTAATGTTACTGAAATATAGGTTTGGTGATAACCCACTTTATAGTGGCGCACATCTTTTAATTCATGTATGAAATATAGGTTTGGTGATAATCCAATTTAGTATAACTGGAGAACTAAGTTGTAAAAAAAAATAAAAATAAAAAATAAAAATCAGCAGTGGGTGCTGATTTGAGTTCAATAAAATTATATTGACAAATCATGACCTATTTAATTAAAGGGATTCGGATTCCTCCTCTCCATTAGTTTTCATAGAATTGGAGGATCTTTTTAATAATTCTTCCAAAGCCATTCGGTAACAAATTAAGCTTTGTGCCATTATTATTAATTTACGAAGCATATATGCTATTTGATTTCAGGTTATTCATATACATTCCTCAAAGTATTGGATCCGATTATATCACTAAAGTTTCAAGCGTGTTGATTTCTTCATAGGATAATGCATAACTCGATTTTTAAAGTGATAAATTTAATTTCAATCCGATTATATCACTAGAGTTTCAAGCCAATTAGCTTTTTCATAGAATAACAGCTAACCAAATCTTCAAAGTGATATTCACCAAAAAAAAAAATCTTCAAAGTGATAATTGAGCTAATCCACGCCATATAATAAAAATTTCAAACTCTTCATGATGCATATTAAGTCATAAAAACACCAAATACGCATGTAGTAGCATTAATTCTTCATTCATTACAAGTAATAAAAATTTTAGAACTAATAATGGTTGTATACATGCAATGTATACATAGGAAACTCCTTTTGGATTTCTATGTAATATAGAATGGACTGTAGACAAGCTATTCTGCCATATCCAATAAAGAATTGTTGTAAAACATGCTATGTACGCAGTACAACGGTTTTGAACATGTTAATGGGACACCAATTATCCTAAAAATAAATGCAGGTTGGTTGAGCTTGGTAAGGATTAAATTATAGACTTGGATTTGAAACTGAGCTTGTTAATGTTTAAGGTTTTCAAGCACTTAAAAATACTTATGACAATAATGAAATGATCAAATACCATTCAAATATAAGGTTTTCGAAGACTTAAGAAGAGAGGTATAGTTAAGACAATAATGGAAATAAACACTTGGAAAGTAAATGTACTTTGTTTGTTTTAGTCTATTTCTCCACAATTTTATTAATTAACCAAAAAACCACTCATACCAACTAAAAAATCGCTAATCGGTTACGGTTAATTATACTAATGGAAAAAAAATAGGTCAAAAAATTGACTAATCGACAATTTTAATGAAAAATCGATTTGATTAAAAGCAACCGATATATATTTTTATTTTAAACTAATTAAACTATACATAATTAAAAAAATAAATAAATAAATAACCATATTATCAAATAAATCTTTAATTTTTGAGTCTCTATTTTTTTCTCCTTTTAATTTATCGTGAGGATGCTGGTTTGTTTGTTTTCAATTTATATTATTTTTAAAATTTTGTTATTCTTTGGTCTTCGTTATTTTTTCTTATTTGTCACATGGGGTCCTCATTTGGATTTTCATTTCTGGTTTTTATTTTTTTCACCAATATATTATACCTTAAACATTAAATTACCGGTACTATAGGGTTAATTGCTTAATTTGCAAATCTAGGTAATTCCTTAATTTGCAAATCTAGGTACGTGAGGTTCAGTCTAAACTAGTTCATGAATTAGCTGAGCAAAAAGCTCTAATTCAGCTAGGCCTAACATTTTGATTTTGGAACAAAAAGTCCAACCACATAGTATATGAATTAGGAAAATGCTGGTACCTGGTGCGAGCATGCATGAAGGATATGTATGTACATGGTAGCCAACCTACTAAATTAATGGTTTACATGTATCAATATGAAATTCAGACTAAATTTTCATTAAAAAACTATGAATGAAGCTATAACTTCTAAGCCCATATGGCCAAAACAGAAACACAACCAGCCGAAGAAGCTGAATCACACAAGCAACAAGACATGCAGATTAAAATCTCAGCCGGCATTGAAAATATCCTCTACAATTTGTGCTATTTTTATCGTAAGCTTCGGATATTCCTATTCCAATTGCAATCCTGGAAATAGAGTACGTCAGTTTAATTATTATCTGTATACATTGTCATACACCGGCCATATTCACACAGCTTTCTATTTAAAATATTTTCCGTAAATTATTATTATTTTTTAAAAAATTCTACTATTGAAGATTAACAATAAAAATTCTGATGATAGTTACATGATATTTGAATTTAATTTTTTCAATAATCCAAATAAGAGGGTTAGGGAAGCATTCTAATTTTTTATTATGGTGGAAAAATAATTCCCATATATATATATATATATATGTAAATGCTCTCCAATATTATATCCGTGCATACGCCAACCGCGGCTTCAAGCTTATCCAAAACAATCCGGCTTCCTCGTGCAAAAGTCTTCCAGCCAAAATCAATCTCCGCTCTTTCATAAACTTTAATCCACGTCAATATACTAATATCTCATGCAAACCTCTTCATGCATTTCACCAATCACCAAACACCTTTAACTCTATTAATTAAATAATTAATAAATTATTTAATATTTTTTTATAAATTTTTATCTCTTTATAGGTCTCTCTCTTTTTGTCCCTATTAAAAATAAGCTTATTGTTCACTCAAACCTACTTGAATTAGGTTATTAAAAAACCCAACTCAGTTTATATAAACATACATACCGTTTGCATCTTCAGAAAGAAGAAAACCTCAGAAAGTGCTTAGCCATGGATGAGAAGCTACCATCAGAGGGAATCCGGCCAGTCTTTCCTTCCCATCCTCATCAAACCGTTATCGGTTACCCTGTTTCAGCCAACACACAACAGCCTATACAGAGCAGGAGGCCTGCAACCTCCGCCTCCGCTGCCATCGAAGACTCATATCGCGATCCAAACAATTGGTTTGTCATCTGGTTAATATTTGTAGTGTTGGTTAGCGTTATTTCAACTGTGATAATAGTCGATAACGTCCCCGAATTTCCTTCAATCTCAATAAAGTCGATGTCGATGACCCCCATCACCAACGCCTCTGACACACAGGTGAAAGCCAGGTTAGAGATGGTATTTGATCCGGTAGAAAACATAAATAAGCATAACAGCATTATATATGACAGTGTCAATGTCACGGCTTTCGACGTAAAGGAGGGATTGTTTTCCGACGCCACATTCGAGCAACGAGGAAGTGACAAAAGGGCAGTGGTAGTTCGAATGGAGAACGTGACGGTGGACGTAAGCGAGTACGAGCAGCATATATATGGAAGATACGGGATCTCATATCTAAATTTTGAGATTGCGGGTTTTATAAGGATTGAAGGTGGAAAGTGGCCGGTGAAACGCACAACTAGTATAAGAGCCGGGTGTGATCAAGTATCGAGGAAGGTAGTGTTTCCATTGTATCAATGGAATCAAACACAAACACTTCACTTCGAGCCCAACGTATGCGTGGTTGATGGAGATTGGAAAAGCTTTACATATAAGTGCGGAAGTATACTGGGTACTTTTATATTTGTTTTCCTTTCAGTCTCAATATGTTTACGTGTGTGGATATAGATTTTTTCCATGGAACTTGCGAGGCTGCAGTAGTTCTATTAAATTATGGTAATGCATTTACTTTCCAAGTGTTTATTTCCATTATTGTCTTTAAGTATACATCTCTTCTTAAGTGTTTCGAAAACCTTATATTTGAACGGTATTTAATCATTCCATTATTGTCAGAAGTATATGTCTCTTTTTTGTGTTAGAAAACCTTATATTTGAATGGTATTTAATCATTCTAGTATCAGTGATAAAATTATTTTCGAGTCCAAACTTATAGATTTGATCATTAATAAGCTCAGTTTCAAATCCAAGCTTATAGATTTATCCTTAACAAGTTTAATTTGTGCCACCCTACAATCTTACAATCTTAGAAGTGAAAAGATTTATTTTTAGGTTGATAAGTCCCACTAGCATGCTTACAACCGTTGTATTGCTTACATAGCATGTTTTACAACAATTCTTTATTGGATATAGCATACATAGCATGTATACAGTCCATAGCATATTTTACAACAATTATATGTTGAATACAGCATACATAGCATGTCTACAGTCCATTCTATATTGCATAGAAACCCAAAAGCAGTTTTCTATGTATACATTGCATGTTTACAACCATTATATATTCTATGAAAATTCAAAATTAAATTCCTATTACATACAAAAGCAATTAAATAAATCTTATACAAATCCAAAGTTAGCAAATTTTACATAACCCAACAATTATCCCACAATTCATCGTAAACCAGCAAGACATATGTAAAGAACCTGTGAGCAAATCAAGCACTCAAATACAAAACCTCCGCATTTGCTCTATACTCGTGTTTCCGGATAATTAGGATAATCGGAGAAATTAAATTCAAATATTAGTGAAGTAACATTAAAATTTCTATTGTTAATTTTTAATACTAGAATGTTGTTTAGAAAACTTTTGCGGCAAATATTTTAAATAGAGAGCCGTGTGGATAAGGCCGTGTATGTATAGAGAAATAATAATTAAACTGCTGTACTTTTTTTCAAAAGTATTGATTCATAAAGTAAATTATTAATTCATAAAGTAATTGAAAAAGAAAACTAACATGGTTGTTTCATGTCCATTTCTGCCTCTGTCTTGGAAAACATGAAAGACCTCGTTTTTGACCACCAGTGTGGTATCATTCAACCACATTGGTGGCATCCATCAAAGGGATTTTGAAGTTCAAATAAAAATATATAAAATCTGGAGAGAATTTGATAAGAGATTTGTTGGACTAGGAAAGTTTACCTCAACGTTCGTTTTTCCTTTGGAGGAGAATATATCACATTTTAGAGAGCAATTGTCTAAAGGTTGGAGAAGAATATATCACATTTCAGAGAGCAGTTGTCTAGAAGTTACAAGCGATTCTGTTGATGGTTGCCGGTTGCTGAGTTTCCCACAAGTTCTTAGGGGCTGTGTGGAGGGAAAAAAGTTCCCAGTAGTTGGGAGATGTCCCTCACGTGTAGACTGAGCTGGCATTTGGTATTGGGCTTGCGTCTTTGACTTGGACTTAGATCTTCAATTTGGACTTCACATTTGGGCTTATTATCAAAGACCTATAAAACAAAACACCCAACAACAATGGTTAATTGTTATATATATATATATATATATATATATATATATCAATACGCACTGGTGTTACAGCCAAAATAATTTTTACCAAGACATTTACAAAATTATTATGGCAATGTTGACGTGTCATGTCACATGGTAATTGTTTTTTTTTTCTTTTATCAACACATGGTGATTGGTTTGATTGACTACCTTTAAAATAAGGGATGTTGAATTTAAATGAATAATCAAGGATATAACCTATATTTGGTTTGATAAAATAGAGAGAGAAAAAAAAAAAAAAAAAAAAAGGAAAGGAAAGCATTACTTTATTTGGATTGCCTAAAATAGTGGAAAGGTTTGGATTGCTCAAAATGAGTGGAAGAGAAATGAAAGGGAAGGAAAAAAAAAAAAAAGGCGGGTTTTTATTATATTTTGATCCAAAATCGAGAGGAAAATGAAAGAAATAGAAAATGGGTTTTTAATGAATTTTTTTAATGTTTCAAAATTGCCTGTGAAAAAAAAATTATTGACTTTTACATAAATATATTTTTCAAAACAATATAGACGGCATTAATTAATTTTTAATTTTTTTTTATTAAATAATCATCCAAATAACAATTATTTTAAATATTATTATTTACTTATTTTATTTCCTTTTTTTTTTCTTATACTTTTTTTCACTTATCTACTTCAATCCAAATATAGTACTCTCTTAAAAGATAAGATAGCCATTAATTATTGATGCCATTTTAAATAAGGATAAATTAGTTCAAAATAAGAAAAGAGTTGAAGCGAGATGTGTGAAGTGTTTTGTGGAGTGCATATAGTCTCCCTAGTTCAACTAAACTATAAATTTAGTGTGTAAGAACTAAATCTATAAAAATTTCAAAGCTGGTTCATCAGCAAAACCTTTTTTTTTTTTTTGTATGCCTTATTAAGAAAAGAAAGATGCTATGTTCTAATGTTTTTATATTTATGCAGTGAAAGAGTAAGTTGCTTTTTCAACTATCAAGCATTCTTTCGCTGAAAATTTTACCAAAAAAAAAGCATTCATTCCCTTAAAAGGATTAAGTACCACAAGGGTTAATTAATGGAATTGGAGAACTTAATTGGATTCAAACTTTAAACAAATATGTATAATCTAACAAACATGAAAGACAAGTTTACTCTTGGAAAAGAACTTGAACTTCTTTGGGAAAAAAAAAAACAAAAAAAGCGTACTAATTTCGATTAATCAAGTATGCCATGTTGGTAGTTTTAATTTTACTAATGAAGTATGGTGATGTAATTTCATTGCTTACCAATTTCGATTATGGGAAAGTGTTTGATACTGAGCAAAAGAGTATATTAGTCGCACAACAAAAATTTAAAAAGATCATTCACTTTAATTGACTGATTATTATAACACAAAGTGGATAATATTTACTATAACAAAAATCTTTATAATCAATTGGATACATAAATTAAAAGATAATTAAATTTTGATTAATAACAATAACAAATTGAGGCACTAATCAAACCACATGAGTTGGTTTTCTATTATTAGAGAAGTTCATCGGTTTTTCCTATTTTTCTCAATGACTTATTTCCTGGTTGACATGTCGTGGGTGGGGATGATGATCAATCCTTCTTATAAACCAGCGTCGGGTATTCAGGACTCCACATATTGTTCTTCACATACTCTGAAATTTCTTCCTACAAAATCGTAGAAACAAAATTAACTTATATTAGGACCAAGTTATGATTAGTCTACTATTTAATGCTGTTATGATCATGCATGAAGGTCAGGGATTTGATGGGGAAGCAAATATTAGTGAATTTATTTGCATATCAATTACTCATCTTGATGCCTTCTAATTATCTTTCCTCACATGAAATATTGTTGATAAAATTCAAAGCTGAGATGGAAAAAATTTGCCTGAGATACTATAACCCTCCTCTTTCCACAAGTTGATGAACCTATGATAACATGAAAATGTCCTAAAATTAAAAACATTTTGGGGGTGTCTTGCAGTATATCATACTTACAACAGTCCCATCTTATGTTAATGCAGTCAGCCATGATTCCAATGGACCAGATCTTACACCCAGCTAATAAGCAGGGCCCTTTTAGATTACAACTTAATGGAATTATGGTATCCTTCTATAGGCTATTGTGAAGTGGGAACAAGAATCCACTGGGTCAGCTACACCTTTTGAAAATGCCATGCCATGCTATGCCTAATATAATATAAGATGAAACCTACCACTCATTCCTCCCCTGATAACCTCTTCTACTCGGTCTTCCAATTCAGTTCTACTCTGTCTCTCTCTCTCTCTCTCATGTTGCAACCATTCCTCAAGAGTTTCTCAGGTTTTTCAACTTTTTCTTGAGGTTTTGTGATAGTAACAACAATTAAATAAGTGTTTTGCAATGCCACCAAAAAACTAGTGATAGCAGTCGGCTTGGTGGGAGTTTGAGGATTGAGCCATGTAGAGAAGAAACCTTTTCATCACATAAATAGCTTCTTCATATTCTTCAAACTGTTTAAAAAAAAAAACTTAATCTTTGGAGGGAATCATGTTATTAACAGAATGTAGGATCAGGCAGTGGCTAATAACTAACATAGTGTCTGGGGCTTGGGCAAGTAATCTAAATAATGTAGCTGACTGGTGTTGCAGATAGCAGTAGCTCAGTGATTCCGAACAGGGATAGCTGTCCACTTATTGGTTTACTGGATGAACAGAGTTTAATCAAAGATTTCATTGGACGCCCTCCTTTGAAAATTGTAAATAATAGCTAGCAACACTATTTTTGGTGAATATCCTAACAACGCATATTGAAAGTTTTCCTTTGCACTTAGAACAAGAACAAAAATCAATGTCATTATCACAAATTAAAAACGCAAATCAAAACAAATATCTTTTCACATACATCCCCGAGTAAATTTATCACGACCGCAGACAACCACAATTTCATTTATCAGTAAATTCTAAGACAAATGTTTCTCTTAGGGGTAATTATTCTAAAATACTCTATTTGATCCTTTAACCAACATGCATGCGCAAATCTGAACCACTTCAAGAAAATGCATATGAGACATGAAGGTATCTCATATTCCTAGTAAGCATAAAAGTATAAAGCAAAACTGCATTTCTCATAAATAGCAGCATACCTGATTAAGTTTCCTGAGCTCTCGTGCATCCATTTCGCGGTATCCTTCTGCTAGATCCTCTTCGATTGCTTCCTTTACCACAGCTGCCGCCACTCTCTTTGTTATATCTCGTATGCTGCAATTTGAATTAAAGTTACAAGTATGTGAACGCCTTGACTCTCAATCCATTCAAACTTATAGAGAAAGATGATAAGCTTATAATAAAACCTTTTTCATTATGTACCTAGATATAGAAGGGTATATAATCCCCTTGAGGACCTCCTCTTCTGTCATGTATGCTGCTAGGCTGTAGATTTCAATCGAATGTCAGGAGAATCTAAAGCATATTGTTTGATTTGGCATAGCATTCCAAAAAATTGAATAATCTTATATAACATAAATTAATAACCATGAAACAGAAATTCTACAATTCAAGGTTACAGAATTCAAAACTAACCTATAGTGTAAATGATGCATTTACATATAATTTTCTTTCACTTTTCTAACAAGACATTTTAGCAGAGGAGGAAACTGCTTTATTACTCCTCTCCATTTCTTTATTCACTCTATTCACAAGATATATCTCATAAATTGAATCTCGTTAATTACAATGGCTCAAAATTCCATTATTCTTTCCGGAATATTTAGTGTCTAGGTTGCAAAATTATTCTTAAACTGCATTCTTCAAATGTTAATCCACAGAAGTTAATTCAAAAGAATATATGATATATACCACTCTGCTGCAGCCTGCAGCATACCATCAGATATGATCCTAGAGCCAGCTAGGAGTGTTCCAAGCCCAATACTGTGGAGGCAGAAATACGATTATTATAAACCAAACTTAAATTGTCGAACTTAGAATGTTTTCCATTTAACAAGTGTGAATGGATAAAACTTACCCTGGAAAAAGGTACATATTGTTACCCTGGTTGCAGTGGCCAATATGACCATTTCCTGCAATGAAAATTATTGTAATATGATTATAACTTTTAGGCATATATTTTTAATCAAATTGACATGAAATAATAGAATATATTCATAAGGAATGGGCTGTCATCTGGTATATATTTCCTTTTTGGATTTAAACTTTATAACAGGTTCTACTGCAACAAGAAATACTTAAATATACAAAAATAGTGAATAAATTTGTTACTAACACGTACCTAGATCCACATCCTTGAATGGGCTTCCACTTGCAAATATAATATTGTCACCCAAAATGGAGAATGCTTCTTCAGGGGTGCATTCAGCTAATCAAAATCATTTATCAAAAACTGTAGGTCAACTTTCTGAAATTCAGAAGCTGCATTACTGCACAATTCCAATCACATCCCCCTCTCCCAAAGCACCCTTGTTTGAATAAAACCATACCATTTTTGTAGGATTTGACATTGCAAAGATCGCAGGTCTAGTTGAAGTTGAACCTTTAAGAGCCTCTAACACCTAAACAGTATGAAGCATGGAAATAAAATCTCATCTCTCCAAGAATTTAAAATACGTAATTTTATAAAAAAAAAATAAAAAAATAAAAAAAAATTGATCGGTGGGAAAAAATTGAATTTGAAAATCATTTGACTATTAGCGTCCCTTCCTCGTTACCTCTTTGAGAACAACCCCCAACTGCAGATAATCCAAGAAGCACATCAGGCTTCACTTGTTGCACCTGTTTAGCAAAGTTTGCAAGATGTGATCAGTAGCAATGCAGGGATAATGATAAGAGTATACAGAAAATTGGTAAAACAGTAAGAGAAACAATATGACCTGTTATAACTTTTAAATTGGTAAAACAGTAAGAAAAACAATATGACCTGTTATAACTTTTCTCTAATACTTTTCAATTTCATTGTTAACTAAATATATGCAGAATTGGCTGACATCAACCCTTGATACATTGCAGAATCAGCTCTAATCATTAAACAATATTGCTTTGTCCACAAATTGACCAACTAGATGGTCATTATATTTTGGCATGATATTCCACGTGGATGATTTCCTTTGAAGAGAGTGTTATATGATTTAGTTAATCTCGTATTGGATAAGGATGTTTCAGTTTGCTGCTACACACAGTGTTCTTTATAAACGGTCTGGAAGCCTTCATTTGTCCCAAGGTTTAATGATTGGGATTGGGCAGGATGTTTCTCATTTTTCTAAGGTGCTATAGGAATGAAAATAAGCAGAGATGGGGCAGAAGCGGAGCATGGATAGCTACTTGCTCTTGAAGGAAGTTTGGCTGAGTCATGTTATTGGTTCCTATGGGGTTCTAACTGCATTTCTTTCCCATGGTAGGAGAGTTATATCAACTGTTCTACACATTTACAAAGAAGCAGAGTTGATGAGCTGTCTCATTCTGCATTTTCAATGGCTAGGGCGGTAGTGTTTTGCTTATCATTTTGTTTGGTGAGTTTTGGGTTTAGAACACAATTAGGTGACGTTTGCTTCATGGAATGAACCTTCCAATAGAATTGGCACTCCAATATTTTTGGTTGAGAAAAAATATTATAATTGCTATATAAAACTATTCTACCAAAACTAACACGCCCATTTTGCTGGGAAGACAGATAATAACATAATCCACTATGATTTATATTACTATGAAATGTGAAAAACCCGCACCACTTCTACAAGACTCGAGCCTTCCTTTAACCCTTGCCGATGAATTTCTTTGACCTTCCTTGCGAATGGAAGGGCATCTGGATCAATATTTTCACGTTAGTCAGTGATCAAACCCTGAACGTGCATAACAAAACAACAGATTTAATTATTTTGTTTGGCTAATTGAAGATGAAACCATGAAACATATCACTACAAAGGGCAGCACAAAAATTCCAATTAATCTTGTTTATAAAAGTAGAAGTACAAGAAAAGAACCTCATAACTTCCAAGCCAATTAACCCATGCTATTATAAACATGATGTACCATCAATACAAGTAGGAATTGACGATAAAGTTACTTCCAATAATTAGACTGCATGCTGAGAGAAAATTGATTATCTATGATGGCAGTTGACTTCAACATAAGAATGAAAACCTTACATATATTATGCTATTAAACCATCCACCACCTGCAAAATGCTAAAAATTAAAGGGAGACAATAACCAGTTGACAAGTAGCATGGGTAAATAAACAGTTGGCATTACAATTCATCAAACATGTCTGCAGGAAGAACACTAACATAACAAGGGAATACAAAAATTTAGTCCATCACAGAGATGTTGCAAACTACTAAAGCATACAATGATACAATTCAATTATTGATGCTCTTGAAAAACTTTGAAGTTAGATAGCAAGACAACCATAAGTTTCATACATAGAGTGGAATTTTGAAATGAACAGTAATGCAATTAGGAAATTGTGTGCTCAAGCATATGGAAATTCATTTGGTCATTCCAAAAACTTCTTATGGATGGAGAATCAATGACTTGGGGAAGCTAATATATCAACTTGGTGAAACATTTATAAACTTCTCCAATAGTCAGGCTGGATATTAATATATGCACAGATGACAAATATGTAATTACAATACTATCACTTCTTTTGCTCTGATAGCTGCACTTCTCAGAAAACATTCTAAATAATTCATAAATAATGAAAACATAAAATATTCTTTCAGTTTCTAAGATTATAAACGCATGGTTACAAAAAATTTGCTACTAGAAGATGGTAAATGAGAATTGTTCCATCATATCACAAACAAAAATTCAAGCCCTGAAAGCTGGAGACTATACTTGACAGTTATAAGGACTTAACATATTTAAACTGGCTTCTCACCTTGGCATCAACCAACCAGAATTGACTCCCTGCACTCTCAAAGCATTTTCCTTATTTCCTATCATTCTTGCCATTGTTTTCTTGCAGCATTAAGAACCCGATTCCTGCACTGCAGCAGTATAAAGATTTAACAAAGAGGCCTTAATTGTTGACATCTTGTATTAACATACAATTTCTTCCACATCACTTTGACAGCATACAGATCACTTTTAAATAATACAACTGCGAAGCATTGTATTAACAGAAAAGCCCCAAGATACATCAAGCAAACACACTAGTTTAAATATGTATAATGGAAACAAGGAACTCCAGCATTGAAGTGAATCATATTTAGAACCAAAACTTGCTAACAAAATTATTAATTATATAAAGAGAGTACACCTTAAATACAAAAGTTAATTGAACAAGTAAATCAATGTAAAGAAGGAAATAGATCACATTTACATATGTAAGTTGTACAGCCACATCCAAGAACCACAGAATTTTCATCAGCAATTAGGTGACTTAATTTTCATAATAACAAATGAAACAAGTTAGTGTCCATCATAATACACCAATTCAATATTTGAAATACTTACTATAATCAATCACACATGAGTAGAACCCTTCAGAAATACTAATATACAGAATTTACTATATAAATTCTGTTTCTATCTCCACTATTTATAACCACATTATTGAAGAACCCATAGAAAAAAGGAAAAGAGAGTAAGCAAGGTTGACGATGAACAAAGAGAGAAGAGAGAAACAAGGCAACAAGCAATTTACAAAATGCATTTCAATTTGCAATGAGATTCCATCCCAATTCAATCACATAAGGGCCTACTTTTTGAGCAGTGATAAACACAAGATAAGTAAGATCCAAAATTAAAATAAGAACTGTAAACTGAAATATGGAAGCACTCATATGATTAGACTCCCCAACAAGCCCATTAAAGCACACACGATATAATATGCATCATTTTCCTATCTATGAACTCAATTCCAATCTTAAAACTCCAGAAGTGAGGGAGTATGCATAACAATATCAGCACCATCATTGGGTTTCTCATGGCGAAGATCTGCCTCTTATAATACTATATATATTAATTTGGACTCTCAATATATGAGCCTGAAAAAGATGGTCATCTGTATTTCCTGGACATGAACTAAACAAGATTTTTAACATATTGAGGATGCCTAATTGCAGTCTTAAAATTTTCAAAATCATATATACTAACCTCCCAGCACCAGCGACAACAATCTTTTGTTTTGGGAAGTCAATCATTGGCCTTCCTTGTGCTCTCACAGCTCCTAAAAGTCCAGCAATTGCTACCCCAGCTGTTCCCTGTGAGAAGAAATGACATCAACTTTAGCCCAAGGACAATTATATTTCTATAAAATGAAATCTAGGCCAATTTAAAATACTTGGGCCACATTCCATTCCTAAGGACTTTCTGGGGATTACTTCAGGTGAACATGTGTCCTTAGCAATTCAAGAATGAAATACAACATTCAACAACAGGCAAGCAGACAATGTATATGTGTCTTCTGTACTAGAGTTAGAAACAAGTCAATTACCTGCACATCATCATTAAACATTCTGTAGGTATTTCTGTAGCTGCTGTAACAACTTAAATGCCCATTTGCTTTGAAAATCTTCAAACTTTTGACATAAAACGTGTTACTATCTCTCAAAAGGGAAAAAAGTTATTAATTAACAATATCTGCTAGTGAGTACATTAAGATGTAAGAACTTTTAACTACCTGCAATCACATGGGGCCACCGGTAAAAACTGCCTCCATGAATTCATCGATAACATCAAGATACTCATCACCATCAAGGCGGTGTTTCTGCAATCCTAAATCTAGTGACCGAGGAACAAAATGACTTTTATTTACCATAGCAGAAAGCGAAGTCTATAACATCATTGCACAATAGGAAATGCTTACACAAAGGGTCATTGATGAGTTTCTCATTGTTGGTTCCAACATCAATCATGACAGGAAGTACCTATTGTGCATAGAGAGGAAAAGAGAGGAGAAAAAGTAATTTAAAGAGAGTTTTCAGCTAGGGATCAAGAGGAAAGTAAAATTAAGAGTCACACTATAAAATTGAATGCAACTGATGGTTGAATAGAACATTTTATTCAAATTCCAAAATGCCATTAGAAAGATAATCAAAAGAAAACATATTTATTGCATATTTGAATACCATAACAAACTAAATACAAGATAATTATTTAACCAGAAGAGCATGAAAATCATGCAAGGAAAGAAACTTACCCTTTGAGGATTTATCCCGCAGCAGCTACATATAGATCAAGCTTCCCAATTGCAATTCCAATTCCCTGAACTCCAAGGTCTCCAAGACCCAATATTCTGCTTCCATCAGTAACAACAATCATATCGACCTGAAAAGTAAACATTGGTGTACTTAAGATAATTACTCATATATTTAACCTGTGGTAATCTTTTCTGAAAGAAAAATTCAGAATAAATTTACCATTTATTCTAACATAATTGTTAACTAAAATATTTAGTTCACATGAAAATCATGCAAGTAAAAGAAAGAAACCCTAATGTATCAAATATTATAACAAACACCTATATGTATTTATGTGTGTAGTTATAGGTCATATAGTGCTCCAAAAAAAAATTCCTGCCCAGTTTTTGACTCATATAAACCTAACACATAAATGAAAGCATCAACAAAAAACTAGGAACACTATTATTAAGAATATCACAGGATAATTCACAAGTTTTTAGCTTGTGCCTCTACATCTACAGAAGTTGAGATTATACGTATTTATTGAATCATAAAGGTTAGAGGGATGTAGATTAGACAATTTTTCATCCTCTTTTAAGCAATAAAGCTATGATTTCAATCAAAACACAAAATAAAAAATGAAATAGAAATAGAAATAGAAATTGAACCCCATCAGAGATATGAGTGAAACTGGAAAAATTATTATGACCAATCAGCATAGCTGAGTAATATTACCAAACCAAAAATACCTCACATTAAATTTGGTTGTCTAAGAAAGCTTTTGTATTCTTCTCTAAATATTTCTAAGGGCCTCCAGCAGTAATCAATAAGTGATAGCCAGTAATCAAAGAGTGATTTTAACTTGTGCAAAAGAAGTTCTATGCTCTGTGGTACCATATAGAAGTATTAAAAACCTGGTCAGCTGGCCAATTATAAACCATGGACATCATTTCACCACGATCTTCTGCACTAAAGTACATTCCTCTTGGCCTTCTAAATAATCCGCTGTAATTCTGACAAACAAGACCCACTGTTGGAGTATATACTATAGGTGCATATTCCTCAATGTTAGCAATCAAAACCTGTCGAATTCAGAGAGGATTTAGGAAGTACAGATAGTTTTTAGACAGAAAAACCATAATGTTCATAAGTAGAAAATTAAAATAAAATAAATAAAATACAAAGTAAATCAGCGTGCAATGAAAATAATAATCCCAAAGGAAAAGCAAGTCATTACTCAGTGTGGGATCCTGGACAGTCCAGGTAAAGTGGTAGTTCTGTCCTTTAGCAATTTTACATTAAGTGGTCATTCTCAAATTTCAAAACCATGAACTGTGCTTGACATTTGCAAGACTGACATTTGAAGCACACATTCTTCATTGTGCCCCTCATCTTATTAGCTCTTCATTAGTGTCCACCATAAAAAACTCAGATTATTAACTGAAAATTTGACACCCTACTCAAACTTTCTAAATTTGCAAAAAAGGGTTTCAACTTTTAAGTGCGTTGAATTGGAAGGAATGCATATAGTAAATAACTTCTTGAATGAGACTAAACTCTACCTGCAATTTAAGCTTAATACATTCACAATTAAAAGTAATTGCTTTTAATTTGTCCTTACGGATTTATTGAATTTAATAAGGTTGCCTATATATGCTACGATTACAAGGTTTATTAACCAAATTTTAAAATTAAAATCATTAGATAATTATCTTATTAGTTACAAGTTGTTATCAACAAAACCTATAGAGCCAAAATTATACCATGTTCCAGATTAAACATATTCTAATGGATCATACACATCAAAATAAAGTAGATAAAAGGAATGGATCTTTTAATTACTTTATAGTACATTCTCATTTCTGTCATGCAGCGGTTAAGTATCCGCCACTTTGCCAGAGCATTTGGATCAGATGGTCCATCTCTTGCATGAACTTCAAGCCTCTTCAGATCAACCACTGTCATTTGTGAATTTCAATAATGATATTGCTATAAATGTAATTAGTTTATATGATGTTCTAAAAAAGTAGAACACTTAAAATCTGAGAATTAACTATTATACAAAAAGAAATGTACTCTGGAAAGCTTAAGAAGGGTCACACATTTATTCCTTTGGCACATTGTTAAAACAGACCACCGAGCATGCATCATTACAGCCATAGTGGCATGTGAATGGCCTCTGATTCTGCAAATTGGGGTCATGGTGCACATTGCACCTAAGTACCAGTTACCCATAAAATTTCTAGGACTAGAATAAGGATTATTAAGAGGGTACACAGAGATTCTTTTTGCACTTCTTATCAAATTAAGACAACAGGAAAGCAAATAAGTTCTTTACATTCAACCATCTGAGTTATTTCATAAAGCACTTGTGGCAATTATAGCTGCAAAAAGACTGAATATACCTATGTCCCTTCTCTAACGAATTCAAACATTCAACTAGACAAGAGATTCACTTTTCACAGGATGACCACACTGTCTTTTACCAACCTTGATAATTAAAATATTCAGACCCTCAACAAATCATGGTTTTAAGAAAACATTAGCCAATGATTCAATCAGCTATAGAACTCGTGGTTTCAGAGCACATCAAAGGGTACTAGAGCTCATTTTTATAAGTAACGATGAAAAATATTAAGTTAAAATTATGTTCTTATCGTGGCTTTACAGAAGTTATTGGAGTTAAAAGTATTTGTAATTTAACAAAATTGAATGACTTTTCAGGCCAAGCTTTACTTTTTAAGATTTCTATTATTGTCATTACATGTTCAGTTAAACTGGAACGAAATCCCATAGCTAATGATTCAAGAATCCTAAGCATCCAGCCTCAAGTTCATTTGGATTTTTAGGTCCACAGGTATCAAGATCAAAACTTGAACCATAACAAAGTACAAGTAACAGCGTTTGTGGTATTAATGCACCAAAACCAAGGAATAGACGCCGAAATGATACGAACTTACTGAAGCGTTCTATTTGCTGCTCGGAAGACATAACATTTGGAGGAAGAAGTCCCCGGAGATCGAGACGATCTCGTTCCGTCATCGAGAAAGCCGTTCCCTAAAAGCAAACAAATGAATCAGCACTGCTTTGAAAAAAGAACAAGAACAATACAGATTTCATTCCCGAGCCAGAAAAAAAGAGACTCAAATTTCAGTATAGAAGGTTCAAACAAGCCAATCAACCAACCAGCAAAACAAGCACAAGCCTAAATGATAAACGAACAAAAAAACTGAAATCAGAAATTGACTCAAAAAGCGAAATAGAAATAGAAGGAAGGCGTACCCTATTGAACCAAGGATCGTGGAGGATGTCGAGGCTGCGCTTGTGGACGATGGTGGGTCGATGACCCTCGGTGGTAGTGAATGATCTTGCTAGTATCCTGGACTGCCATAGCAGAGGATTCCCGGTGGTTGTCGCTCTATGCTTAAAGCGTTTGATCAGAGACGAAGAAGCTCTGATCCGGGAGTACATGTTCGCCATTTTCTCTCTGTTTCCCAAATCCTCGTCGCAACCAATTGAAGTAGAAGTAGAAGTAGAAGTCGAAGAATCAGTGAGGAGTCAGAAAAGACGGTGTTGCTGTCGCCCTCGGAGTTTTGACCGTGTGGACAGTCTTAGGGTCGTTAGTCCATTCCATATTTATTGTCCAATGTTTGTGGATATGTGTAGTCCTCCTCCTCCAATTTCTTGTTTTACCGTTAAATTGACCTTTTTACCCAACCCCGACCACCACAAAGTCCTATTTCTTATTTATTAGAAAGTTATTAAGAGTTTGACTATTTTTTTCTTTAAATTTAAATTTGACCAGAGAGTGTTTACCTATATGAAAATTAAATAATAATAATAATAATAATATATAATAACCCAATGCTTTGTTTTGAATAGTACTATCAAGTGATGATCACTGTTAAGTCCAATGCTGTAATGGAGAGAATTTATTGGTAACAACCTTATGGAGCTAATTTGATTTTAGTATAAATACTGCTCGTATCGACTACTTGATCCACATGTAATCAAATAAATATATTGTCGGCCACCAGGCCAACTGTCGTTGATTGTCCTCCATGATAATCACCACTCTATTACCAACTACTAATGCACAACGTTATTGATTGACAAACTATTGACCAGCAAATAATAAAATTTAATAAATTAAGATGAACCAACTCTAAAGGTAAACCAATCATGCTATTAGTTTGCGGTTTTAGCATTATTGTTGATAATCATACCTTTTAACGAAAACCATTTGATTGAGTATTTACTTTTATTGTTTTAAATGCTTTGTCGATGAATTTTAAATATTATCATATGAGAATTGCTATCCAATATCTTTATAGTCTATGCACCTTTTAGCATAGTTATATTCATTTGCAAATATATACATACTATGCATTCGTAAATCTGAACCATTGTATGTTGTAATTAGACAAAAGCAATCTTGAGCTCAAACTTATATACTTCACAAATAATTAAGGTGGATCAAGCATTGCGTCGTCGGACAAAAGCAATATGTTATTCTAGACTAACCTCGTTTGCATATTACATACATACACGTATATGGACCCAGGAAAAGTTATTTTTATTTTATTTTATTTCTATTTTGCATAGCTCTGAACAAAAACAACTCCTCCGTTTCTCTAAACAAAACCTGTACTGCCTCCATTATATATATACAAAACCAACTCATCACGTTTCTATATATTGACACAAAACTGAAATACCACTCTCTCCATTATGTATACATGCACAAAATCAAACCTCTCATCATCTT